>PVIY010040207.1:0-22599 GCA_004026745.1 Myrmecophaga tridactyla
AGACACTCCTATGTCAAATTTAAAATTAAATTTTATTATACTTTCACTACAATTAAGGATGAAATGCCATAGTTTATAGATTCTCCATTGAAATTGGGTGGGACGTTGTTGAGAAACTTGCACTGAGGTCAAGTTTCAGGTATAGCTTGATGAGCCCCAAATGACAGTTCCCTCTGGGCTCCTCTGTTTTTCATTGAATCTTCCACCATTGTTCTGTGCAACGGAGTTTTGTGACTCACTTTCTGTGCCTTGTACATTATAATTTGACTTTCTTGATGCTCTCCTTTGGGCTTCTGGGTCACCTTCGCCCATATGAACCAATTACAGCAATGTGGAGGAATAAATAAGAACCAGAATGAGAATTTCAGTTTTCTTCTGAGCTGTTTCAACAAACACGTGAAGTGCACTTTGTGGACACAAAACAGCTGTTAACATTTGTACTGAAATCACAGTCAAGATGAGCCACTGAGTCCATGCATATCAGAGCCATGAGGACACAGATCATAATGGGATATGCTTGCTGGAGGGACCATCTCAGTGAATGGAAATCACTCTTAGCACACTAAAATCCCTGATTAGGAGAGCAGTGGTAATGTAGTCCATGCAATATTATAGGTTTTAACTACTTCCCCTAAGTAAACGAATGAGGAAAAAAAAAAAAACAGTAACAATAGAAGTGAAATAATAAGCCAGGCAGGTATAATCTTATAACATCTGTATTTATACAGAACTGTATTTATACAGAACCACTAGGAGGATAGTCATCACAACAGTGACACTGATCATGGCAACGGCATTCAGAACCATGTGCAGTGTTCCTTGGCCCATAGTCTTCGTGTTCTTTAACAGGATATGATTCCTTGCTCATCCTTGCAGATATGAAAGTGGACAAAGTTGCAGGTAACTCACTGGAGGAAAATGTAGAGATACTTTTTCACAGAACACAAACTTCCTAGAGATGTTCCATTCTGTGAAGATCCAGAGAAAAGGGAAGTACAGCTTAGATTGGGAGATTTCATTTTCCAGTGTTCTGATTTGTAAAGTCTCAGCAATAGCCAGCAGAGGCTGGAACACAACCCATCGCCTGTTTTGTAGCCATCTTAATTGTCTTTTTGTGTATATTATTACGCATTGTTCATTTTCAAGAAAGCACGATCAACTTTTCCAATCTCTATCACTTTTGGACTTGTTTTCTACTTTGCCACAGATTATCTTGCATAGGCCTTGTATGGATTAATTAGCAGTCCCTCAATTTTATATCTAGCATATTTATAATTAGAATACCATGGATCTTTCTCCTTTGAATAGAATAAATTATTGGGAGGAAAAGGTGATTTTCCTGTGCCCACATCTAACAAACACAGGATTCCCAGCTGGACTTTCACAGTTTCCTTCTAAATTTTCCTGATTGCCCGAAGTGCTGAATTAAGAAAGGCAGGTATGTGCTTCATCATGGCGGACTGAGGCTGTTGAAGCAAAATGTACAGATCTGAGGGAGAAGTTGTAAGTCAAGAAGTTGTGGGTGGGCCATGGTGGCTCAGCAGGTAAGAATGCTTGCCTGCCATGCCCGAGGACCCGGGTTCGATTCCCAGTGCCTGCCCATGTTAAAAAAAAAAAAATGCTAAAAAAAAAAAGAAGTTGCTGTACTCCCACCAGCAGTTTGACCCTTGGTAATAGGTAGATTTTACCAATGCTACAGACTCTCAGGATTACCATTATCAAGAGGGTAAATCAAGCAATTTAAACCAATCAAGACTCTTCATCTTAAAGTATATTTTATTGAAAATCAACCTAACAAATCTTTATTAGTTGAATTTTAAAACTTTTCAGAAGGTATTGTGAGGAAAGAAGTCACTAGCTGCAACATGGAAAGTGGAAAGGGCCCCTGACTTTCCCATTCAGACTTTTTGTTGCAGACATGTCATTTTTAAATAAGATTTTTTCCTCTTTGGGTTAAGTCATGTGTAGATTGAATTCTACAATATGTTCTCAAGTATCAAAACTCCATTACAATTGAAATGGTTGTATTTCTCCCCAAGACCAGTTTGTATTTTTTGAAGTTGATTTAAAAGTTTTAATGTCAAGTTCCAACTTTAGTCAATTCTGGCAATAATGAAATTATTGCTTAATGATTCTCTATCACACTTAGGTAAATTCTGGATTTTCCCAGTTACTAATTTTTAGTCATGCTTGTAATTTCCCTTGATCCCAGATACCTCCTCTGTTCCACATCTCTCCTTTTACTCCTACACACAAGCATTGGGCCTTATACAGCAAATGAGAGCATTGGTGTGGTAACAACTGATCCAGTTATTCTAGAATTTTACTCTTTATGTAATACAAAGAATATGTTATTAATCAGTGCTATTAGCCTTGCTTTCATAATTTCTCCCATAGCATATAATTATGTGCCAAAAGACAGTGGAAATTTAAAAAAGTGGCAAAAAAACCCCTAATTTTAATAGATTTACTTTATTCTCATACACAGGGATAAACTGATACAGATGTGTTCTAGCCACTGGTATGGAGGATTAATGATGATGTCGGTCATCAAAACACAATCCACTGGCATAACATTTAATAAAGTGTTTCTCCTTGAATGTTATGATGGTATTATGCTTTTGAAAAATAAGATTGATGTGAAAACAATATCACTCTTTTAAATTCCTAAACAGGAGCTTTCTATGATGAACATATCTTACACCCCCCCAAAAAAAAACTCTTAGCATGGGTATATAAAAATTTTTGGAAGGTGTGTGAGTATAATATTAATATTATGATATTAATAGCTAATATTTATTAAGTGCATGTTATGTATCCCATACTTTTCTAAG
Source organism: Myrmecophaga tridactyla (assembly GCA_004026745.1). NCBI lineage: Eukaryota > Metazoa > Chordata > Mammalia > Pilosa > Myrmecophagidae > Myrmecophaga > Myrmecophaga tridactyla. The sequence goes on from PVIY010040207.1 coordinate 2,835, forward strand.
ACAGTTTAAATTTATGATCTCATGCAATACTTTTAATAGTATGTGTGTCGGGTATTTTAACTATCCCAGTTTACAGACAGGGAAACTGAGGTGCTGAAAGGTTTTATAATTAGTCTAACATTATACAACAGGTAGTAAGTGGTAGCCCTAGGATGAGAGTTCTTTTCCTTATTCTTAAATGCAAATCAAGCATGTCATTCTATATAAAATATAGAATGGTAGTAAGTGGTAGCCCTAGGATGAGAGTTCTTTTCCTTATTCTTAAATGCAAATCAAGCATGTCATTCTATATAAAATATAGAATGGTAGTAAGTGGTAGCCCTAGGATGAGAGTTCTTTTCCTTATTCTTAAATGCAAATCAAGCATGTCATTCTATATAAAATACCCTTAGTAAAAGTTTCTAGAAATAATAATGCCAGCAGGTAATCTCAACTCAGGATTTTCAATCATCTCAATATTCTTTTTTCAGGGATTCTCAAATTTTCACTCTCATGCCGTAAATGGAAGAGGGCAGTAGGAGTTTGAATCACATCAAAGCCCTTGGGGAGTTTTTGTAACTCCATTCCTGCCCCTTTCTCCTCACTCTTTTCCTGTGATTCTCTAACATTATATTGATTATATTTTTCCAAAATTTTCAGGCTGATTCTAATTTTTGTGCTTTGCTTTATGCTCTTCATTCTACTCCATATTTGCTTCTTAGCATCTTTCAAGCTCCCTTTTCCATCCATTCTATGGCTTATCTCTTTGTCCCACTTACCATGTTATGAAATAATATATATATTTCTTTACTAAAAGGCCATTTGCACACTAAATGCACTAGATTTTCTAATTTATTTTTGTTTTTTAGGTATGTAGTTTAGTGAACAGCACATTTATTTAGTCACTAAATATTTGTTAATAAATGAATGAACCTACTAACAAGTACTACATGACTTGACTTTACCTACTTATAAATTATACTCTGAAATTCCTTATAGCTTCCTTGCAGCTTATTGGACTAGTTTGTTTTCACCTTTACATATGCACAGGATTTCAGTAGATAGGAGTAGCACCAGATAGGAAAACAAACTAATGACAGCAATAACCCAGAAGAATTTGGGGGCATAGGCTTCATAAAGAAAGTATTCTCTACTTTCATCATGTCAAGTTATAATAATTCCACAAAAATGGCATTATAAAAACTCATCCAATGCTTTCAGTTCTGTACTTTTTTCCTGGCACAATCATTCTGCTTGAGTGATGACTCTTCTTAAAAAGTCCCTTCACTTCTAAAAGGACAATCACTAAAGGTTTTACAAGGAATTCCCATTAAAATCTGTGTCAATTTATCCATTATTTTTATGTGCCTAGATTACATCTTTGTTTCATTCCAATAGTTTAAAAGATTAGTGACTGTTATATGTCTGTGAAAATGGTATCAATTGTATTTAAAACTTATAGCTTATAGAGAGGAATTACTCTTACAAAATAGTGATATTCCTTTGCAACTGGAAAGGTAGTTTAAAAATTGAGGAAAATACTGTACTTCATACACTTCTATTGCACTTTTCTGTCCCATTATTCACATGTTTAGACAGTGTTTCAATCCATTCAGACATAGAACAAAACATTTCCAGCCTTGAATTATTGTGCTCTCAGAGAAGACAGGACACTTTTGCTTTTCAAGGTAATCATTTCTGGGGAAACTGTGTTTTTAGACTATAATATTCTGCAACAATGAATCATTTTATATTGAGGAATTGATGGATTATATTTTAGTGATTCATTTGAAACTGCCTTGAAATGACAAATAAAACCAATCAAACATAATTGCAGATAGTACTACATCTAAATTTTAAAATTATGCATGTCATTGGCATGAGCATTTGAAATAGTCTAGCTTCTTTATGTTCAGGTAGCTATAACTGCCTCAATAACTATCTTCTTTCATTACAAACAAAGACATGAAATGAGAAGCTTCATAATTAAAATGCCTAACTATCCAAATGCTTTTGGCATTTTATGCAATGCATACATTTTCCCCTACTAAATTCACTGAATTAAATGAAGGACTGAAAAAGAGATTTAAAATATTGGTTTAAGAAATCTATGAACCAACATAATATTAGCTAGTAATCTGTCAAGAAGGATTTCATACATTGATAGATAGAAAGGCCTACCAAATACATGCAACTTTGGAAAAAAATAAAAATAAAAAAGCTACTACAACTGGCCAGAATGTCCTCAGAAAAAAATAAATATCATATCAAAATCATCTTACAGAGCTGATTCTGCATCATTTCAATATAGAATTTATTTCAGATATTGCATGGAAACAGTACTATGGATTTCAAGAGTGCTAACTGCAATAAGTATATTCAGAGCAGAAGCAAGCATAACTCTCATTTATAGCTTATATAGACACAAGTAGTATGTCTTAAGAGGGTCAGAGGCTACCACAGAAACAATATTTCCCCTGTGAAAGCACTTATGATCACCATAAAATATAATCCCTAATGTTACATAAAATTTTTGTTAAAATGCAAACATATCAAAAATTGAAAAATATATGCAATAAATCAATAGTCTCATCAATTATTTAAAAACTAATAGTAAATTTTTTTAAATGGAGAAATAAATAAGATAAAGCTGAATATAATTGTGCATATATGCCTGAGATAATTTCAAAACACAGGAATTAAAGAATAGTAGAATGGGTGTTTTCTATCATATACTGTGATTTCATATTACAATTACTCTGTCTAAATATGAAAATTTGTAACATTATTTAACAGTATAAATACAACTATGGTCATTCATCTTCCAAATAAACTTGAAGAAGATATTATTATGTTATGGGTGAAAATTTAATCTCGGGATCTCAACACACATGATTTTTTCAATATTAATTTGAAAGATTAATTTGTTTCTTGGAAAATGGTCCCAACTATTCTTTGCCTATCTTTAAGATGTCTATCCCTTTCTATAACTATGAATAACTGCATTACCTTTTTTATTTAGTTTTAGGGGCCCATAATATTTTTACTATAATTAATATTTGACATAAACTTTTTTCCTAAACATGTCAGGACCTGAAGTTTTAAATTCCATATGTGTGTATCTACTTTGTGTCTGATTTAATAAAAATATATCTTCTCTGACATGCTAGCCCTGGAAATTCTGCTTTGCATTTATGCATTATGATTTTCCAAAAAAAAGTGCTATTAAAGCAGGTAATGGAGCCATTTCCCCCTCAGAGTTAGAATTATAAGTAACTAAAGATATATGTGTGATAGCCTCCTCTTTCTACCTGAATTTTATCTTTTTTCAAGTTGTACTTTGTATTGAGGTAAAGCATTATCCTTTCATGCCCAGAGTACTTTTCCCAGATAAAACTGGTAACCAATAAAATGTATAAAACACTACATCAATGTTCATATTCTCAATTTGTGAATAAAGGGAAGTGAATCTACAAAATAACTGACATTTGCACTTTATTTTATGGTAAATGTGAAGATCATATTAATTATTTGCAGCAGCTTGAAACATGCAGAGGATGTGTGCCTTGATAAAGTAAGCATGTCTTCTTCTGAAGCAAAAGGTATCAAGACTGATGAAAAGAATGCCATAGCCTCAATCAGTAACTATATGAATCAACCAGTCTTAAACAAACATATTGAAAAGTGGTGAGAAAGAGTACTGACAGCAGCATATTATGCTTTCCTATGTTCTTCAGAAGTTTTTCTCCACTCATACTCCGCCAGGTTTAATAAGGAAAAGTTGACATGTTTTTAAATCAAAGGTTCAGGGAAAATATGCATTTCAGGTTGCAGTTAGTATTACATTAACTTGAGTGAGACTGTGATAGGGTGCCTATTTCAGGAAGGAATGTGGCTGCTTTTATTGTGTCTTGAGAATTTGGATCCCCATTTCTTGACTTGGCTCTTTAGTCATGGTGGACTACTTGGTAAATAAGTCTGCTTTAAAATATACCTAACCAGTAAGGCTTATCAGATCTTTAAATTACTTAATAATGCTAAAGATGGAATATTCGGCAGATTCTTAGTACTAAAATTGGCTACTATTTATATTATCTCATTTAAATTAGCTGCCATTTATATAATCTCATTTTATTCTCTCCCAAATATTCTACATATGGGAGTAAGGTTCAGAAAGATTAATTGACCACAAAGATAAATAATGATATTGTCTTATTTTCAAACTTCAACTTCTATATGAGACCAAATTAAGATATGTTTATTTTGTCCAAATATTTAATGCCTAATTTATATTATTATAAATAAATATCTAATTTAACCTGTTTGGTCACTTTATCTAAACAACATAATTACATGGAATCTAAAATAGGAAGGAGACCTTGTTATTCTGTACAGGGTATTTTGATACCTTGATACATTCCAGAGTATTTGTGACAGAAAATAAAAAAGTGTTTGCAAAGTTCCTTGAGGTACTGGAGATAAAATGTGGAACTAATAAACTTCCCTACCTGGGGAATTCCTGATATTCTTTCAGGAATTAAGTTATTCAATTTAATAAGCCAAGCCCTTGATCTTAAGGCTTGCCCTTATAAAACTTATTTCCCCAATGCAAAGCCGAGCCTACATAAAATTATACCTAATGATCACCCCCAGGGATCTCTTTTGTTGCTCAGCTGGGGTCTATCTCTCTCTTTCTCTAAGCCAATTATGCAAATAAGCTCACTACCCTCCTCCTTACATGGGACATGACTCCCAGCGGTGTAAGCTTCCTTGGCAATTTGGGACATGATTCCCAGGGATGAGCCTGGTCCTGGCATTATGGGATTGACAATGCCTACTAGACATAACCTACTAGATGTAATAATAATAGTTTGAGGATATAGGGAAAAACTCCTTATGTACACTATGGACAATAGTTAATACTACTAGTTTAATAATCTTTCATCAATTGTAACAAATGTAGTTACTGTTAAAAAATAGTAGAATTACAAAAAAAAATTGTCAATTGTATAACAAATTTTCCTCACTAATGCAAATGTTAGTTGTGAGGAAGTATGTGGGAATACTGTATTTCATTCATCATTATTCCGTATACCTACAAATTCTCCAATAAAAATTAATAAAATATATATACATATATATATCCACAAGGAAATATGTACCAATATTTATCTGTGATTTTATATTATGCTTTGGTAGCAAGACCAAAATTTAATATTGATTGTGGAAAATTCTTCAGCAACTTCTTACTGTGTCTCATATATAAAATTGACAAATTTTCTTGACTTTTACTATGTTCTCCTAATGATATGTAATATTAGTTCACCTTTTCCAAGAAGCAAAATGAGGAGAACATCTACACATTTTATGTCAATGTAACATAATGAAAAACTTGGCTTGTCTTTGTCCCAGTTCATAGGGAGTTAACGTCCTAATCTTTAGAATTCCTTGTGACAAGAGAGAATTTTGTTTTTCATGGTGGCTCTAGGACCACAACTATAATTCAAATGCTAATGAGATGATAGGGTAAGGCTAAACACATGTGCAGGTTTAGGGTGAAGTACTGATCACAACAAAAAAGCTAACAATATGATTAGAAGGTTGGGGTTTTGAGTCAACATCTGGGAGGGAAGGGAGGCTGCAGATTAATTTCAACAATGTGGATATTGATTCTATCTATGATGCCTACTTAATAAGACCATGTAGACTAAGGAAAGTCAAAATCAGATGAGCTTCCATAATTGAGAAGATACATCTCTGTACTGTTGGATGACCTGCTCTGATTCCACTTGGAGAGGACATAGAATCTTGGTTTGTGGTCCTCCCAAACTTTGCCCTATGCATCTCTTCTGTTGACTTCTTATTTGTATCCTTGTCTATAATAAAGCTATAATTGTAAGTAGAGTAGTTTCAATGAGTTCCATGAGTCATTCTAGTGGATTATCAACCCAAGGTGACAGTAAGAACCCCCAAATTTAAAGCAAATTTGGTCAGAAATGCAGGTGGTCTGGGTTCCCAAACTTGCACTTGATGCCTTTTGAGGATTGCCCTTAACTTCTGGAATGTGACTTAACTCAAATTAGGTATGATACCAATCAAAAGTGATGGATTATCTAGCCAAGGTACTCAAATTACCAATTTCTGAGACACCAGAGTTTCAAAGACAGGAAGATTTTATCACTAGGAGGGAGTCAGAGATCAGATGGCCCATCAGCTATAAATCTGTCTTCCTGTGTCTAAAGTGTTCAAAGTTATGGATTTTAACAAACAGAGTTGGAGTTTTTACCATAACCCATCACAATAACTTATAAGTATAAGCAGAAATAAGAGGATATGGAATTGTTACCATTACACCATCACAATAGCAAGTATAAGCAGAAACAAGGGGAGATGGAGGGTTACCATTTCAATAACACATATAAGCAGAAAGAATTTACCAATGTAAAGAGTGGAGCTATGCTTAGAACTAAGCTAACTATTACAAGAACAAGTCGATGGTTAGTTCTGAACTGACTTAAGTTCATTTATTAACATTAGGGAGCTGCCTTTGTGATTGCAAGACTCTAAAATTGGAAAATGGGGATAAAAGAGGCATAAGTAAGGGTCAGTCACTAGGTTATTACAATGACAATGTCACAAGATAAAGCTATATAGTTACACAATCACTATCAAAGATTAAGACAATTGGATTACAGTTTAGCAATTCAATGTATTTCTTTCTGCCTATTCTAATACACTAGAAACTAAAAAGAAATTTATCTACAAAATGATACAGTAGTCACAATCATTTGTTAAATCCTAGCTCTTGGTTACAGGTTGTGTTGGTGAAGTTCTGGTTTCAACTTAGGCTGATGATGATGCCCAGTTTTCTGGTCAGGGAAGCACTGGCCTAACCGTTGTTGCAAGGATGTTTCATGGCTGGTTGATGAGCCAGAAGGCTGGTTGATTAAATCATCAGTCAGTTGACTGCTACTGTGGCTGGTTACGTCTAGAATCTAGCTTGTTTCCTGCAAGTTAGACAATCCAATCAATTGGGTTTGATTTGGTCAGTTGAAGACTTTTAAGGAAGAAGAAGAAAGAAATTACACTGCTTCTTTATCTAGCAAGCCTCACCTATGGAGTGTATCAAGCCACTTTATTGGAGTTGCTAGCTTCACAGCCTGCCCTATGGATTCTGGACTCTTGTATTCTCACTGCAGCGTGAGACACCTTTATAAATTTCATATCTACAGGTATATCCTGGTGGTTCTATTTCTCTGGAGAGCACTGACTAATACATATGTAGAGTCAGAATTGAATTGCAGCTTTTGATAGCCTATATAATCAATAACAACATATACTCCTCATCTCTACTCAATTTTTCTGTACTTTATTTTTCTTTTCCTCACATCTTTTATTCTGAATCAAACAGAAAATGCAACTAAATATTATCAGGGTATCTTCTGTTTCCAGGCCAGGTCAGGCACTTCTGTGAGGTTTGGTGGTGAAGAAGCTTCAAAAGAGGGTGAAATACTTGTTACAAATCAGATATCCCTTTAATCTGCTTTCATTCAGCCACTGAAGATTTTTTGAAAACATTTTCACATTTCTCTGAAATGTGATAGAGCAGGAGGCTGGGAAGCCTTGATCACGTCTCTCTCCCACAAAGTATCACACTGGTTCATTATATGGATGATATTATGTCAATTGGACCTAAAGAAGTAGCAAGTAGTCTAAATTTATTGGTAGGGCATTTACATGTCAGATGATGGGAGATAAATCCAACAACTATATATGGATTTCCACCTCAGTAAAATTTCCTGGTGCCCAATGATGTGGGACATGTTGAGAAATCTCTTCTGTGGTGAAGGATGTGCTGTTGCATTTGGTCCCCCTCCTATGACCCAAAAAGAGGCACAGGCCTCTTTGGATCTTGGAGAAAACATATTCCTCATTTGGGTGTGCTATTCCCGCCCATTTACCAAGTGACCAGAAAAGCTGCTAGTTTTGAGAGGAGACCAGAACAGGAGGGATCTCTGTGACAGATACAGGCTGCTGTAAAATTGCTCTATCACCTAGGCCAAATGATCCAACATTTCCACAAATGCGTGGTGGTTTTATAAAATCTCATATTAACAGATATCTCCTATTGGTTCTGCTTCCCTAGAGAACACTGACTGATACACCTAGCTTAAGCTCATTTAGGCATCTGTTATTTTACATATTTATGTAATATCTTTCTGTATGAGTCTACTTGTCCTTCTATGTCTCCTTCCTCTCTATCTTCTTATCTGTTGAACTGCTTCATCATGGATCTATTAAAATTACTAGTTTATTTCTTTTTACATTTTATAGCAAAAGAATTAGAAATTAAAACCACATTACTGACAAAGATAGTTAAAAAAATAATTACTACGCTGAAACAATGAAATGATTTCTTAAGCAGTGATGGCTGTGAACTGGACAAAGAATAAAAGCACTATTTCTCTGTATGTTTACATAATATAAACAACAAAAGATATGTCTATTAAGCAACTCCAACCAAAATTCAAACTTATGTAAATTCATGGGAGAGCAAAGCACATTTTTGTGTAAGGGTGAGAATTTAAAAATTGTTTGGAAATATTTTGGTCCCTAAACAAAATCTGTAACATTATGTTCAAATATACACATTTGGAGGTATAATTTGGTTTAACTATAAGAAAAATAAAAGAAATCAATGTGGGTAGAGTGCTTTCTAAGACTAGCTAACATAAGCTATTTAATTCAAAACATGTACAACTTTGCTCTTAATGCAATAGGAATCAATTAGAATTAAGTTGTAATTTTGCCCATAAAAACAATAAATGTAAATTGCAACAGTGATTCTACTTTTCTTACAGGCTGGTAAGTGAAAGGAGGATTTAATTAGGAAGAAATTTAAAACTGTAGAGAAATTATCTTACAGATTTTGAAGAAAGTCTGAAGATTTTGAATTTTGTAAATGTGATGATGTCAGCATTAAATACTACATTAAATTTAGAATCATTATTTACCTTTTTCTCCATGTAGTTCTATTGTTGATGTATTTTTACATGTACTCTTCAAGAGTTTTATGTGTGAGGTAACTAATTCCAAATGGTCCCCAATGACCCTGACCAACTGGTACTCTTACCATATAGACCTTTTCCACAACATATCAGGGTTGGTCTGTGTGACCAGTAGGATATGACAAAAGTAATGGTATATCCCAAATGAAGTTCACTATAAAAGACATGTAGCTTTCTTAGATTTGTTCTTTTCATTCAACATTATGTTTCTATGACTCATCTGTGTTTTTATGAATATCGGCAATTGATTCAATTACCTTATAGAATATTTCAGAGTCAAGTTACCAAAATTTTAAGCATCAATTATTCTTTTAACAGATATTGACTTAGTTCCTGGGTTTTGCTATTACAAACAATGCAAATTGTTTGATTTGCATTGATATTCTATATGTGTCTTCTGGTGCAAGAGTCTGTTCTTTATATAGTGATATTATCGTGTCCTGGAGTATGGGAATGCTCGATTTTGCAAGAAAATGTTGCATTGCTTGCCAGAAAGCAGTATCAGTTAATAGTCTCCCCAAGAAGGAATAAGAGGTCTCAGTGATGCAAAGCCTCTCCAATGTTTTGTAATATCAGACTTTATTTTTTATATTTTGACAATCAAATGAGCATAAAATGGATTCTCATCCTGGCCTTATTTTGAATCTCTCTAATTCCTCACAAGGTCATTGAGGTTTACCATCTTTTTTTTAATGTTTATTTCTTTCTTCTGCTGGGTAACACCTGCTCATTTGTCTGAGGGTTAGGTGGCAGATTGTTTTTCAAAACTGACCACAAGAATTTTTCTCATGCCACAGGCCTATACCCTTTTTCTTACTTAGAGTTAGTGTGTATGTTTCCTCCCCTTGAGTCTGAGAGGGACCTGTGTCTTGGTTTAATGAGTAGAATTAGACAGAAGTGATGCTTCTGGGACTAGGCTAATAAAGCCTTTAGCACTTTGCTTTTCACTCTACTGGAGCCCTGAACTGTCATGTAAAGAATTCTAACTAAAGACCTGGAAGGAGAGGTAAGATGGAGAAAGGATCAAAGAGCATCTGTAACATGTGATATTATAAAAAGAGAGAGTCCCAGCCAGCCTACAGTATTTTCAGGTTCCCCAGCTGAAGCTAAAATTGGAGAACCATGAGAAAACAAATGATTCGTGCTTTAATCCACTCAGTTCTGGGGGTTGGGGACTCAGGAATGTTATATAGCAAACAATTATTAAAACAGATTGTTTTCTCATGTATTCTTTATATCTTTCATGATTATGAATTTTATATACTACAAATCTTTTTTCAAGTATATAGCTTGGTTGTTTACTTTTTCTCAGTATCTTTGGTTGAATAGATATTGCTGAATTTAATTTATTCACATTTAAAATGCTTTTATTTAATGACAATTTTTTTTGCATCGTATTTAAGAAACTACCACCTCATAAATATAAGAAATATATTAATATATATATTTTCCCCACACATTTCAATGTTTTGCCTATGATATTTCTGGTTTTAAGCCATCTGGATGTGAGCTATAGAAATATTTTCATGGAAAAGTTCAGTTTAATGCTTTTTTTTTCCATGTGTATAACAAATTTTGCTGTCCATTTTGGTACCTTAGAAATAAACCAAACTTGCATATTTGCATGGATTTATTTCAATGTTCCCTATTCTATTCTATATGTAATTTGCCTATTGCATATAGGAAATTATTCTACTTACAAGTGTCTGAATTACTGTAATTTAAATATCTCAGCATTTAGTAAAGGAAATTCTTCCTCCACAATTTTCTTCTTCAAGAAGGCTTAAACTATTCATAGTTCCTTGCTCTTCATCTAAAATTTAGAATCATTGAATCTTTGGATCAATTTGGATAAGTAAAGAAGTAATGACTTTTTTAAGAAATTAATTCTATCCATAGATAACAGGTATAGCCCATTGTTCTAGATCTGTAATAATTTTTAGTGAACTTATAATATTCTGCACCTAGGTTTTGCATATTTTTGTTGGAATCAAAGTACATTTCTATGTACTTCATTTTTTTCTTGCTATTTAAATTTCTAATTTTTGCTATATACAGAAGTGGAATTGGTTTCATACAAATTGATCTCATTTCCAGCCACCTTGCAATTTACTTCTACTATTTTTAGTACCAATTGACTTATTTTTTCTCTATGTAAACAATCATATCAACTGCAAATGATTAAGGTTTAATTGCCTCCTCTAAAATCCTTATGCCTTTATGTTTTTCTTACCCTTTGCTCTATATCACCTCCTATACTGTCAATTAAAGTGGTGAAAAGGGGTCTGCCCCTGATTATAAAGGAAATTCTCTCACAATAATCATATGTAATCACATTCTATAAAAGCATTCTTCACTTTAGTGTTTATTAGTTAAATCATTTTCTCTTCTAATCCAAATATTCCAATTATTTCAAAGAATTTTAAAAAGATGCTCACCAAATTTCATTCAATTTTTTGTACTTAGTGAGATGATCATATAAAATTTTCCCTATAATTTAGTATTTGGCTTATCTAGCTATTCTTTGTGTGTGTGTGTGAAAACTTTTTTTCATTTTTAAGTTTCATTTTCAGTTTTATATTAGAATCTGTTTTTCACATTTTCTTGTTGAATGTTGAGTTCAGGAAACTGTATAATTTGTTTGTTTAAACATTTTATAAATAGATATCTTATATTCTGTGGGAGACCTCCTAAACACAAATAATCCTTGAAGTTTGAATCAATTAGCATACTGTCTCTTAAGACCCTCCCTCCTGATTGCATGGTGTCTTGAATGGTTGGCAGCCTTTGGCCTGAACTGCATATACTCAGGGACCTTTACTGAAACTTTTCTCCAGAGGTTTGCTTCAATTGCTGACTCAGAGTTTTGTAGTCGCCCCATACCTGTATTAGGAATGCTGTCTCAGGACAAACCCATGAGTTTCTGTTTGCTTAAGAGCTCTGTATGGCTTCCTACAGCAGTCTGAACTCTCGTCATTCAGGTCCCAGTACTCAAATTTTGATGTGCTATAGCTTGGCTGTCTTGTCTCCTGGTTGTCCTGGCCCATTGCCTGGGCTGCTTCACACTCAGTTCACTTTTGTTTGTAGACATCCCTTAATGTTGTGAACTTTGAATGCAATTTTTTAAAGGGTGATAAAGGTTGTTGATTGAAGGGAACTGAAGGGAGAGCAGTTGTGAGTAGAACTGTCATGTAGTGCTTGGAAAATGCACAATTCTAGCAAGTAGCCACTTTAAATTTAAAGCTTAAAATAAAAATGTGTTTTTCATTAGTGTTACATGGCCATTTCAGGTTGTCAAGGTGAGTCCTCCTTTAGCAGTTACTCATGGATTTAATTGATAGATGCTACATCTTAATAAATGCTGTATGATTTTGGAGAAAGAAAGACACTGGCTTGCCATGTGATGGCATCGAAAGCTTTTATCTGAAAGTAATACAAACAATTTCAGTCCACATTTTATTGGACAATGAAAATCACACAGAAACACCTGAAAGTGGATAGAGATGTATCATGTTCATACAGTGATATATCTACACATTTGTGAAAACTCTAATAGATAGAGGGTTCTGCCCTTCTATTATAAAAAATGTTTTATTCTTTCATTTACAATGACCCTTCCTCAAGGGAGACAATCCAAAAGCCCAACACAATTTCTGTGATATTCAGATCTGGATATCTATAAAGTAAGAAGAAAAGCTATGTGCTCTCAGTGCCACTCCACAATAAATATTCAGATTTTGGAAGGGAAGAATTAAAGTCACAAAACAGTCCCTTTTCATAGTAAAGCTGAAGTCCACAGGATAGAGTTCAGGAAAAGCTCCTAATCTCCTATCTAGGAATAGAAAATGTTCCTAGATCAGGCCTAGATTCTGATCCTAGAGAGTAGCTTTGTAGTTCATTCTCTACATGAGTCTTTTCTTCAGCGAGTTTTGTTTTGTTTTTTTCACTTTTTTTTGTTTTATTCTGTTACATCCTATGGACTGAGCAACTTTCTTAGCCTGATCCCGCCCACAGAAAGGAGGAGACTCACTAGAGGATTTTAAGTACTGAACAGTTAGAGTTTCTTTTGGTTCAAGATGCTGGTTCTATTTTTAGCAGTACAACTATATCAGAAACCTGGTAGTTTATAATCTATTAGACTCCAGTCACTTTCACACTAAAATCTACACCCTAAATCATTTGAAGACACGGTAATTAACTAAATTGTATTTAAGTTCATCAGATTCCCATGGCAAAGTCATACTTTCTTTGCTTTTCCTTTAGATACTTCTTTCAACTGAAAATATTGTCTTTTTGCCAGGTTAATTCATCCAGAGGTTTTAACTACGGGTGTGACAAATATACCTTTTATTTTATCCTTATTTGAGACTAAGATTTAATGTCTTTGTAACTCAAAGCATTTATAAATTGTATCCTCAACGTTTTACATTGGAGGAGTTGCTTTTCAATGTATAAAATCCAAAATTTCTGGAAATTAAATCCTTTTATTCCTACTCTCTTGATGGGCAGTTGTTTACTGAGTTCATTTACTTTCTTGCATGTGCCTTGTCTAGTATAGCCAATAGATAATAGCCTATGCTCTTAAATTCTCTTTCCAAGCACTGCATCTGCAGTAGTAGCAGACAAACTACAGCCCACAAATTAAATCCATAAGGTCATCTGTTTTTGTATATAAAGGCTTTTTTCTTTTTTTTTTAATACAGTAGCATACCCATTTGTATACATATTATCTATATCCATTTTTCTGCCATGCAGCAGAAATGCCATAGAAGTCACAGAGACCACATGGTCCACAAAACCTAGAATACTTACTCTTTTCCCCTTTACATAAAAATTCATTGACCCCTGATCAGAGCTGCAGATAATCACAGGCAAGAGGTTTACCAAATTTTTGCCACTGTATCACGTGGATAGCTACCTTTTCAGCCTCTAATAATACCTCACCATTGCCAAATAGTTCTAAAGGCCTGCCACATCTTTAGAATATTGGAGATAGCAGTATCCTACTTTCTTCTACTTTATCTGTCACATAGCTAGGTTATGCTGAAAAGACAACCAAGCTCAAAAATCTTAGTGGCATAAAACAATGTAGCTTATCCTCCCTTATGCTACCTGTATCTCATAGGTTATCATGGGAATTCTGCTCATGGTCTAGGGAGGCCCCATCTTGATATATGTTTCCATGATAAGAGGGCAGAGATGGGAGAAAAAAGTATCTATACTGAGTTACAAGCTGGCTTTTAAGTTTCTGCCTAGATATAACACTCTATCTTCTGTTCACAATTCACTGGTCAAAGTAAATTAAGCCCCATGTGCGAGTAAAAATGGTTGAGAAGAGTGATCCTATTATGTGCCTGAATGACAGCGCTGAACATTAGAGAACAGCTTTTAGGATTAGCACAGCTAGGTAGCAGGATACATTGCAGTGACAATATTATTACCAGTAGCAATGCAGGAATAGGACTGCAGATCAAATAGCAGGCACAAATACACACTAAGTGTAATAAAGGGTAAATGCTGACACTCGGGAGGTTCTACTAAATGCTCTTTTTGATTAGCTGTTGTCATTTATGGGAGAGAGAAAATGGAAGAAGCATCACTAGAACTGCAACCAAATTGCTAATATAATACAAAAATAATATCTCAATCTCAACAGGGTTGTCGCTGAAATTACAGAACACATCACCAAAAAACAAACGAAGATTTCTACTCATGCTGAAACCAATGAAACAAAATAATAATTCCTAACGGTCCCTTCGAAAAGCACAGAAGTTCATTTAAAACATTGAAAATTAAAAGGAAAACGAAAAAGGGATTGCCTCAATCTAAAGAAGTCAGTAGTTTTTATTTTTTTAAGATTTTTTTCTTTTGAATGCAATTGTAATTAACAAATAATCCACAAAATACATCCCAAAAGAAAGGAGAGTTCGTTTATTTTCAGTTCATGGACCTTCTGTTGATTTCTGTTCACTTTTATAATGGTAATGGGTTTCATGTTGTCTTTTAAACATTTGGGGCCAACCCTGAATTTCCATGAATTCTTTTGTCACCACAACTTTTGATATAAAAGCATTTTTTTTCATAACTCAACCTGCAGCAGTATTTTCAAAGGAAATGAATTGCTTTTATTAAATGATGAAACAATCAAATATGTTAGTACATTAGTTTTATAAATCTGAAATCTGAATATGTAAGCAAAACTATCTCAGACACAGTAAACTTCTAACAGTTGGCACAACGGATACATTGGAAATATTTTCAGGGTAAATTAGAACTAGCTCTGAGAATTATTCTACAGATTTTAAACATGACACAGAAGTTTCTGATACCTATAAAAGAGGGAAAATATAAATATCTTAAATACTCAAAAATTTAAAATATCTGTGAATAATGTGAAAACAGTTCATTTAATAATTTAATAAATACTGGGAGCCACTTGCTAGATACTTTTCTAGGTATTTGGAATGCATTAGTATAAATTACCCATAAAAATCCCTGAATCTGATATTCTAGTGAGGCAATTTAAATGAATAAGAAAATTTTACAGCACCTTAGAAGGCAACGTTTGCTATGTAAATATAAAATGTATATTAAAATATATTTGCAGTGCTATGAGAGATGGTTACAGTTTTAGTAGTGTGGTCAGGAAAGGACTTATTGTGAAAGTGACATATAAGTAAAGACATGAAGAAAGAGGAAGTCATTTACATAGACATTTGGTAAAAAGTAAGAGAAAAATCACAGCCAGAAGAATTGCCATTGCAAAGGGGATAGTGCACTGCTGTATCTGAAGAAGAGTAAAGTGGCAGTGTTTCTGGAATATAGTAGGCATGAGGGAAGAGCAGTACAAGGAATGTCAATATGTAGGAAAGGCAACTAGCTATCTGATCATTCCATTTTAAGAATTAGCTTTTATTATAAGTGGAATGAGGAACAATTGTTTACTTCTAATCAGATGAAAGCAAGGTCTGATTTACGTCGTAAAAGGATCATTCTGGCTTTGTTGAGAATCAATGCTAAAGAGGCAGGGGTAAAAACATGGAAACCAAATACATACTATTACAATAATCTAAGAGGGATAATTGTGGTTTGAAATAGAGTAGTAGCAGTAAGTCATGAAAGTGGTTAGAAATATATATCTATATCTACATATACTATATAGTTGAGGGATCAATAAAATGATTTCCTAATGGATTTCGCACAGGTGGTTAAAAACTAAGAGGAGTCAAGGATAACTTTAAGATTCTTTGAACTGGAAGGGAATTTTTCTATCAATTCAGTTGTAAACTATGGGTGAAATGGAATTTGAAAAAAAAAAAAAAGGAGGGCTCATACAATATTTGTTGTTATGAGATGGCTATAGCTAACACAGCCAGGTTGAACTTTCAAGAAAGCAACTGGCTCAGGAGTATAGAGTTTGATAGGGAGGTCTGGGTAAGCAGGTCGAAATCCATGGCACTGAATGAGAATGTCAAGGGAGTGAGATAAAGATGAGGAGCAAAAAGCATTCCTCAGGGTGCACCAGTATTAAGCAATCAAGAGAAGAAAAGAAACCACAAAAGAATCTGATTTTTATGAAATGTCAGCTAAGTAGATAGAAAATGAAGAGAAAGTGATGTTCTGAAAGCTAAGTGAAGAAAGCATTTCAAGGAGGAGAAATTGATAGATTTTGAAAATGTTTCTAATAAATTAAATAAGATGAAAACTGAGATTTGGCCATTTGTTTTACTAATATGAAAGATTTTTTTTTAATTTTGAAAAGCACAAATTCAATGGACTGAAGGGAAAAATTCTGAATTAGAATAGGTTTATGTAAAATAGTAGCTAAGTAAAGAAAGTATATCAAAGAGGATATGGGTGAAAGTGAGAAAGTGAGAATGGAAGTTGAAAGTGAGAATAGAAGAGGAATTGTTGGCAATTTGAGGAAAGAAGAAAAGTTGTAAAATAGTTGTCCAGAAGAATGAGATGGTGAATAGAAAAGGAGAGTACAAAATAATTTCCAGGAAACATTAAATTGCATTTGAGTTTATAGTAATAGATTTAAAATGAAAACATTTAATATTGTTTTGTGTTTTTCTGTACTACCTTCAACATAAGTGCATAATTGTTGTATAAGTAGACACTTGGTTTTAATAAGCATTTTGATTTGACTAAGTGATCAGTCATTTTATTTCAGTCAAAAGTTTGTTGGGTTCGAAGTATCTGAGGAAATATTCTTGGAAGCAAGAACTCAGAGGTCATTGTCAGAAGAATTTACTATTTTCCTCATTATACAAAGGAATTTATACCCACCCAATTTTTCTGTTAATTAATAACTATTCTGTTAATAAAGAATGTATAATCCATTGGTATTATATCTTTTAACTCATTATCGTAGTGCTGAGACTAATATGCAGGTCATCTTAGAAAATCCATATATGATCTTTACTATTAATAGTAAGATAAACTAACTTAAATAATAAAAATTGTTGTTATAGTTTAATTATAAAAATCAAGGTCATGTCAGATTCCAAATTTAACACCTAGTTTCAGAAGAGCAAGGATTCACAGAGATCACTACATCTTTTGACAGGTGCCTTGAATATAATTTCTCTACTTCTTTATACTTGAAAAGAGAGATGCTCGAGGGGTTTGGGGAATGCCCTAATTAATTTTAACTGATAGAATACTTAAAAGGACTTCTCTAAGTTCAGTATATTATTATTACTATCTCTTTTGATTGCACTCAATTATGTTTCATTTTGGGGGGCCAAAATGGTAGCCCTTCAACTGAATTGAACAATCCTTAATTAAGGACAATCACAGCTTAAATTTCCTCTCCCTAAGAATAACTCTCACTCATAAAAAAGGATGTTGTTTTAACCACAGAATTGGCTTGCACTAATCTTGTGTTTGGAAAAGAAAAGCAACTGAGTATATAGAAAATTTATAATTTTTTACCTGAAATCTATTAATTTGTCTATTTGATATTTTTCTGATTTACATTTACAATAATCTATATGCTTAACAACACAACTTTGTTATTATGAATGCTGTTTAATAAACATAATATGAGACTATTAGGTGACAAATGCATAGTAAATGTATCCAAAGACTTTGAAACTTTAAAAGAGAAAAATGCAATATTGTTACATAATTTAATAATATAAACTGACACTATAATCCAGGCCCTTGCAGAAGAATTATTCGATTCTCTTTTTTTGAGTTATTTTATAACAAATATATTATTATATCAAAAGAACAAAGGCAACATGAAAAACAAAGAAAATGAAGTGATTAGATTTACAGGGTACTCTAAATCTAGACAACATAATATTTTAAGTATAATGCCATATATTTTACTCTTTATTGAGGTATAGATATATCATTATAGAGCTTGATTTTTTTTTTCTCAAAACTAAACAAGTTTATAGCTAGTAATTAGGTCAAGAGTTTGCCAACATGTCTGCTTCTTGATTGTTGGTCATATTTTCTTACCACTTCATCAGATTTATATTTTTTAAGGTATGTTGACATCAAGAATCAAAAACTGTAGAACTTCCAGTTAAGGTTACGTCTGTAGTGTCCTCTCTTCTCTGTGAATCAGAAAGAGTGAGAGCCATTCACTTCAATTCAGAAAGACATAGAGCTGCCTGGGGCTCAGTTGCATTTTTTTTTGTATGCTGTATGGTGGGGTCACATTTCATTATTTTTCCATCTGACTATCCCATTATTGAAGCACCATTTGTTGAATTTTGTTGTTATTTATGTTGTTTTATTGTTGTTGTTTTGGCAAGTGCCTGGGCCAGGAATCGAACCTGGATCTCCCACATGGCAAGTGAGAACTCGACCACTGAACTGCTCTTGCATCCCTCAGTTGCAGTTTTTAGAGGAGTAAACTTGGGGGGGAGGCTCACAATTTTCATCTGAAAGCCTGACACTTTCCCATATCCATAGCCCTAGAAGACTAACAGAGATCCAGATCTGTCTTCTAAAGCTTCCCAGATCAGTTTTCAAGCCACTTACCTTACTCAAACTCAAAACCTGGCAAATGCTGTGAATGGGAAACAGCAGAGTGTTTGGGGCAGGCGCACTCACTTTGGCAGGCATTTGATTCCTAAGCATTGCAAAATAGAGGCAGTTTTCATTCTGTTTTTAAAAAAAATATTGGCCTAAATCCCTATGCTTTTATAAAGCCTCAAAGGAAGAAATGGCTGCATGTTTGCAGCCTCCCAAGTTTCCAATATTACATTGTATGTGCAGATGACAGCCAACATCTTTGCTATTTTCTCATAACCCAGTGGACTTTCTGCTTTGGTCAAGCCTGGTCCTCATCCCAGGTCCAGAAGAGACATATGCCCCTTCGGAAAAAACTGACTGGAATGTTTCTCCTCCTACAAAAACAGTTATTTTCTCTATTGGGAATTTCAACTCATATCCTTTTTGTAGTGTAAGAGTGTGAGTTCTTTTCTGATACCTTTTAAAACTATAACACTTGTAATATATTTTAATGTTTTTATTGTTCTTCAGTAGCACCTGACTGTTATGTCCTACCTAGTAGTAAAAGTCTCATGACACATTTTTGTGATTATTGTCTCATATGTTTATTGCCTCTTTATTCCCTGCAATCACATTCAGTGAAGTTCATATTTTTAACTTGTACCAATAACATGGAATGGTTGCTATTAATTTTTTTTTCTTTCAAGTAAAAGTAAACTGAAAATTTTACCTCTAATTGT
>PVIY010040208.1:0-22549 GCA_004026745.1 Myrmecophaga tridactyla
AATTATATATATATATAATTAAAGGGCAGAATAGTTAAAATAGACAAAAAGGGATGAAAAAAGAGCAAGGCTAGAAAACAGGTGGGTAATGCCTGACAAAGAGTATCATTTCAGTTTGGAAGGAAAATCTTGGGTAAATAGGAAAGAGAGAGAGAGAGAGAATCAGACAAAAACGGTAGTTTGGGGTCACATTATGGAAAATGTTTTGGTCACAGATTTTGTACTTAATGGAGGCACTGACAATTTCTAAATAGCCTAATTATTTTATTAGTCCTGAGATGGCAGCAGTTGATATAATTAAAAGAAGTGCTAGGCAAAATGTCACTTTAAAAAGGGTTTTTACACAGGAAGAATTTCAGCAACTTAATGTATCTTAAAGACAGCCAATCAACTGCTCAGGAATAAAGGCCAAGGGTTGGTAAAACTGTATTCTTAGACAAAGAAACTAAGGCAAACCAAACTGAGTAAAGAGAGATCATGCCCTGGATCACACAAATTAACATTAATAGCAGAGAAAACAAATTCAGGATTCCCTCCTCTGGGGGTCTGTTACTTGAGACACCATTATCAGAATTACAAGAGTAGATTTTCAAAAATGCTAAGCATCTGTTCTAGTTTGCTAGCTGCCAGAATGCAACACACCAGAGACAGACTGGCTTTTAATAAAGGGATTTATTTCATTAGTTCTTCAGAGGAAAGGCAGCTAACTTTCAACTGAGGTTCTTTTCTATGTGGGAAGGCACAGGGTGATCTCTGCGGGCCTTCTCTCCAGGCCTCTGGGTTCCAAAAACCTTCCCTGGGATGATTTCTTTCTGCATCTCCAAAGGCCTGGGCTGAGCTGCGAGTGCTGAGATGAGGTATGCTGAGTGGCTTGGGCTGTGCCATGTTGAGCTCTCTCATGTAAGCACCAGCCAATTAAATCAAATATCATTCATTACAGCAGGCACACCACTTAGCTGACTGCAGATGTAATGAGCAACAACAGATGAGGTTCACATACTGTTAGCTCATGTCCACAGTAACAGAACTAGTTACCTTTACCTGGCCAAGTTGACAACTGAATCTAACTACCACAGCATGCAAAATAGGAAACAGTGTATGCAATTGTAAATTATACTATGGGAGCCTGAAAAATAAATGCTTGTGTACTCAGTTGAATTTAACTGAAGAGACATGGTAAAACTTTAAAACTCCTACTGTGGAAAATCTTACTATTACAATCATTTCTGGGCGCTTCATGAAAATAAATAGGCTGTCCTGTTCACTAAAACGACAAGGGACAAATGGCTGCAAAATTCAGTAATTCTCCCCTTAACCAATCACTATCTAACAAAGAATATAATCTTGGCACCCTCCACCCACCCCAATACACACATACTCTCACTCATACACACATGCACACAGCACTCACACTGATAGACAATGACCTATTCCTTTGACTGTATTGCTTTGTGATGACAAACTATCCCTAAGAATTATATAATACCAGTGATTTCAAAATGTAAGAAAACAAGGTAGCCTTTGCTTTTTTTCGTTCTAGATCTCTCTATATATACACATTTCCTATCATCCAATCCCTCTTTCACAGAGTCACTCTTGCCAGGGAATTTCAAATATGAAAAGAAAATACTCATATTAAGTAAAAGATGAATGACTATGATTCTTTCTCAGAAATAGCTCATTCCCTTCCCCTTTTTAAACAATGTACAAGGGCAAATCTTAAATTCGGCTACATTTTGCCACCATTATGGAATTCCATAAAGAAGTTATCTAGTATTTTGGGGAGCCTGAACACAAATGCTGGATGTTCTTTTTTTGCTGTTTGTGGAAACCAAGAAAAGAAGTAAATTTAGGAGTCATTCTCATCTGATTTTATGGAATATAATGGCTGGTACACCCAAGAACTTTTTGAAAATGGTTCAGTCTGAATGGTAGGATCAAATCAGTCCATGCTGAGGAGATATGGTATTTAGATACCAGTGATAGCTGAAAATTTAAAAAGGAGGAAAAATCCCTCAACTATTCACTGACAGTGAAGAAGGTCATTATCTCCACAGGTGGAAAAAGCATGCCCTTTAAATGAGACAAGAGTTGGTCTAAAAGTGGCCTGGATTACAGCCAAAGTATGGTGTCAACAGCTATTGTGTATATAGAAGCCACTATAATACATGTGAAGTGTATAAATGGCGACACTTATTTTAAGGGGAAAGGAAGATAAAGTTTGGAAAACAATCAGAATGGCTTTGATTTTTAACTATTAGATTTTGTACTCCAAAATCTTACTCCTAAAAATAACTATATAATGCTGGGGGAGACATAATGGCCAAAATACTATCGGCCATCTTCCCTCCAAAAAAGGAAACACAATAAAAGAGATCATACTGTACATAATATTTTACAATCTGTTTTACCAATTGATAATAATGAGCATTTTTAAAATAAATATATATAAGAATATATATATTCATCCTTATTAATTTAATGGTATCATATAATGTGAATACACAACCATTTATTTAAGTAGTCTACCTATTACTGGACTTTATTCCCAACTGTTCACTATACAAAAGAACAGTGTTGCACATAATTATGTGAATCTTATAACATACCCTCAATTATTTCATTAAGTTAGAATACCAAAGTAGAACAAAAGGATAAAGAGATAAGCATTTTTAAGAGATTTTTGAGGCATCCTAAAAAACTGACTGCCAAAAAAGATTGTATCAATTTATGTATCTACCAGGTATGTAGATATATTGTATTAGGATACCTATTTCCTCAAATATTTCTCACAAATACTGCATATTTTCATTTTCTTATTTACTTATGGTAAGTTTATAAGCAAAATTACCCCATATTTTAAATATGTATGTCTTATTACTAGGGTTGCACATTTTGTTCATGTTATCATTTATCATTTTTCTTTTGTGACTGCTTAAATATAATCTTTCTAAGTTTTCTGTCATTTTCCTTCTTTTTATTATTAAAGTTAAAACAATGCTTTCTTCATAAATTAAAGACATTAACCTTCAGAAATATTTATTACAATCATTTTTTGGATAAGTTTATATATATTAGTCAGGGTTCGCTAGAGAAACAGAACCAACAGGATATATCCATAAATATGAGATTTATAAAGGTGTTTCATGCAACCATGGGAATGGAAGAGTCCAAAACCGCAGGACAGGCTATGAAGCTGGCAGCTCCAATGAAGGGTCTAGGCTAACTCCACAGGAAAGGCTTGTTGACTGAAGGAGCATTGGAAGTTTCTCTTCTTCCTTAAAAGCCTTCAACTGATTGGATTGCCATCATTGTGGGAGACACATCTCAGTTGATCGCAGATGTAATCAGCCACAGATGCAATCAACTGACTGATGATTTAATACCCCAGTCTTGCAGTTTATCAACCAGCCACGAAATATCCTTCCAGCAATGGTCAGACCAGTGCTTGCCTGACCAGAAAACTGGGCATTATCACTTGGCCAAGTTGACACCAGAACTTAATCATCACAGCTTACATTTTATTTTCTTTATTAATTCCTTTTAGTCTTTGAAAACATTTTATGTAGTCAAATTATCAATCTTTTCCTTAATGATTTTAATCCTTATTGTCACCCTTACAATGGTGACTCACTTTAAGATTATAGCACTATCTGCCAACATTTTACTGATTTCTTTGTATTATCTTTTTAAAGATCTAAATATTTATTCTATCTACTATTCATTTTTATATATGAGGTATGGACTTCACACTCCTTTTATCCAAATGGTCATATATTACTTATGACAGCAACCGCTGAAGGCCATCTTTATCATATACTCTGAATTATTTGGATTTTTATGTTCTGTTCCTTTTATCTGTCAGTCTATTCCACTTTGAGAATGATACTAAATTATTTTTGCTTTATAATAACATTTATATATTTGTTTGGAAAAAACCAACTTCATTAATTTTATTTTTCATATATATCTTTGGAAAATATTTTCCATTATTTCTTCTAAATAAATTTTAAAATTATTTTGTTAAGTTTCCCCCAAATTCACTTAGTCTTTGTTGCAATTAGATTAATCTTGGAAAAACTCCCTACAATATAAAATATTTTCACACAGGAACACTTTATTTATGTATACAAATTTCTTGTCTATTACTCTGTGTCATGTTCTTCACATTGGTCCTACATATTTCCCTTTAAGTATACTAGCAGAGATCTTTTGTCTTATGTCTCAGTAGTGAATAAGGCATTTTTTGATAATACATTTTCTATGTGTGCACTGCCAGCATAAGGGAAAGCTTATTTGTTTTATAAGTAGACCATATAACCTACTAAATTCTTATCAGTCCTAATTATTTTACATTTGATTTTCTTAGGTTATCCAAATAGATAATAATAGTCTATGAAAAATTATATGATTCATATCCCATTACAACAGTTATAGTTTTTTCTTTTTCTTGCTTTATTTTACAGAGCTTATAAAGCACTGGTGACAAGAAGCACCTTCATCCTACTCCTGATGTTCCTGGAATAAATGATTTTAGTGTTCCATTGTTAGAATCTATGGTGGTTGCTAAATTTCAAATAGATGCTACTTATTATGTTAATGAAATATCATACTCTTCATCTTTCTTTTTTAAACTAGGAATGTAGACTGAATGTTATATAAATGCCACTTTGGAATATACCAAGATGACCATATATTTACCTCCATAAAGTAATGTGGTTACATTATATTAGCAGATTTTTATAAAGCAAATCATCCTTACATTTCTGGAATAAATAAAATATAGTGTTAACTTCCCTTTATTTGAAAATTGTATTTATTTATTTTAATCCATAATTATAAGTGAGATTAGTTTGTAGATTTTGTGATTTTGGTGTCAGGGTGAAGCTAGATAAAAGGACACATTTTCTGTAGACCAATGCTCTCCCTAAGCTCAACTAGGAAAGGCATAAAAACTCAGAGAAAATGTATACTTAAAGATATCAGAGGGCTGTAAAGCAATGAGAACTGAAGGGAATAAAATTCCAAAGAGGGTAGATCCTTAGAGCTAAGATCTGCAGTTGTCACATTTGCCAAACATGAATACACGTAACAAAGTGAGAATGTGCTAAGGGTGAAAGAAACTAGGGAACTTCTGATGGTTGCAAAGGACTGGGGTGCCAGAATTAGAGATTTGAGGAGTAGTTTTCTCCTCAAGTCATTTGCTAAATTCTGAAGCTGCACAGCTGAGGAAAATAAAGGGCTAAGCCAAAAGCTTAGAAGAGCAAAATGAGATTTCCTGGCATCCCACAGTGGTCAGATAAAAAGACTTATTAGGAGAGTATTCAGGAGAAGCTCAAAGTGGGAACAGAAAGCCTATGAAGGAATTGGTGAACTGACATTTACAATCTCCAACCATACTTTTTCCTGGTGGCAACTGTTGATCTGAGTACTCCTGAAACTCTTCACTTGGCACTTACAGAGGGTCTGTTGCAGTACAGAAAACTCAGCAATATTTTTGGCAATTATGTGAGGCTAGAACACGAGAGTAGAAACTTGAGGGGCCCCAGACACAGAGCAAGACTCCCTTCCAAAACATTTGCCAAATTCTAAAACTCAAGAAGGAAGGAGAATAAAGACATAAGGCTTCTCTGAAAAGTGGAAAATTCCGTATTTTGCTTGGTGCTGAAGACACAATGACCCACCAAGCTGTTATTAAAAACCCTACAGAACCACATCCTAGCAACAGGGTAAACCCGAGGGAGATTGCAAATACAAGCCAACTCTGACCCAGCTCAGTCCATGATTAGATTAAGGTGACCCGCCTCATTGCACAATCCAACCTCCCATTTTATCTATGCAGCAAATTAAAGGGTGAACCATTTCTGGTGAATGGCTATATATTTTAAACACAACTTTTACCACTAATAAAAAATACTAGGATTATGAAGAGACAGGATCATATGACCAAGAGAAAAATCAGAAACAGATCCACCTATATGTAGGTGATTACACATTAGAGTTAGCAAACAATGACTTACAAATAACTGTAATTATTATGTTAAAAAAACAGAAAAGGTAGATGAAGTAGATAAAAAGATGGAGATGTCTTCTAGATAATTTGAGCTTATAAAAAATATTAAATGGACATTCTAGCACTGAAAGATACACTCGACATTCTAACTCCTAAATTTCTCTTTTATTTCTACCACAGCTTTCATTACATCTTTTAATAAATTACCTTGAAGTCAGCAGTACCACAGCTTTCATTAAATCTTTTAATTAATTACCTTGAAGTCAGCAGGAAAATAAGTGACATGCTACTAGGGACCATTTTAGAATAAACAAAATGCAAAGACAATGAAAAACTAATTGGTCATGTCTCTAATCCTTATTAAGGGTTGATAATTGTAAGATGAGCTTTTAACATGTTGAACAGCTTCCTGACTAGTTAAAGCAGAAGCTAACATGCTTCACCAAAAAAATTCTAAGAGAGGTGGTTTGCTGTATAATGGGTAAAGTAAGAGCAAATGTCACTTACAGGAAGGTGTGTGAATACAGCAAAGGTGCTACGCAGAAAGGCAATGAGGTCTACTAGGTAATCACTAGCTTTGTTGCCCAAATCTCCTGCCATCCAGTCATAGTCTGCCAGCTGTAAAAACTGGTCAATCTTCTGGTTTAAGTTGGTATAAATCTCTTCTTCAGCTGCATGCCTGGCATCCTGTGAAATAACAAGAAATTTGAAAGATCATTCAAACTTTCAATATGGGCAAGACAGTTTTATGCTTGGAGACACCTTACTCTTATATCTATCATGTAATGTAACTGAAATACTGAGAAATATCACAATTTCCATCAATTTTTCATTTTACAAAAATACAGTGAAGTCTTTTCTATTTTTTTTTTTTTTGCCTGCAAAACAAACCATTATTTTTCCTACACCAAATGGGAAGATTGCCTTCAATGCCCTCAGATGTCTGCATCCATATTTACTTTCTTATCCCTGTTCAAAAATCAACTTGTGCCCAAGATCCTATTTCCTTTCATCTTTATTGGGACTCTTTAAGAACCTTCCTTCCCTTAATATCAATCTCTATATTCTTTGTTTTTTTTTCACTTTAGTTTACAAGTGTCCTAAAGTTTCAACTAGTTAAAAATAATTCCTAATGCTATATATTATATTCCTACTAGTGACTATCCTAACTCTCTCCTTTCTTTCTCATCAAGCTTCTTCAAATATTGGTTCAGTCAGAAATGTTCTAAAATGTGTTTTAAGTAACAATAGTCCTGTAAGATGCTAAAACAACTGCAAAAGAGTTCCTGGATCAAATATGTTTGAGAATCCCTTTATAAAAGATTCATGATGAACATTAGTATGTTAAAGGCTTTAAGAAGTACTGTGGGACTACTGTTGCAAAAAATCTATTTTCAGGACAGAAGGGTTTATACATTACACCAGGGCAAATCAGGATTCCAGTGCTAATGATCCAGCAACATGAATGGGTCAAAGGTAATAAACGACCTCTTCGCTACCACAGGCAATATTCTATTCATTTTTCAGTCTGATCATGCTTGATATCTGTTAAGCATTCTCTGCTTAAAACCCTGCCCTCCCTTGGCTTTCACGACACGGTCTTCTCCTGGTTTTCCTTTTATTTCTCTTGCCTCTAATCTTCTCATTTTTCTCTGGGTGATTTCATCAATTCTGATGGCTTGCAGTATCTCAGTATTCAATACAGATTTACTCTGCGCCCATCCTTATTCTAGACCCATATATCTGTTTGCTTCCTGGGCGGCTCTAACTCACAGACATTGTGAGACATTAATATTTTTAATATTTAGTACTTTCTCTCCCTCTCCCTCAAGAATCTACTAGAATGTCACACAGTAGATATTTAAGCAATCTTTACAGAGAAAATGAATAAACAGGGAAAGCTAAGAATGCCAGTTTGATTGTGTTGCATATGACAGAAACAAGAGGACCCCAGCAGGAAAATACCTTGAAGACTTGATTGTTTTTGTCCTTTTCTGACATAAAGGTTTCCATCTGCAAGGGAATGTTTTCTGGAAACAGTAGCTTAGGAAAATACACAACATGTAGCAGGTATAATTGCCATGTTTATATTGAGTTCTGGGCTAGTTGGTATGAAACAGTCCCGGTAAAAACAAACTTTCAACATGTTTTAAGCAATCAGTATTTCCAATAAGCACTGTCTACATGACCTTTAGTAGTCTCCAAAACTTCTCCCTCACTAAGTATTTAACTTGCTAGTCAGCCCCTATGGCTTCCTGTTGGCCTTTAATATCCCCTCGACATTTTCAGTGCTGGAACAAAAACAAAACACACAAGCCATCTTTTGGAAAGATTTCTGAATATAGGCCTTCACATAATTTGAAGAATTGTTAAAATAATTGAGGCTTGGATTGGATGAGAGAAGTAGCAGGCATTAAATATTCCCTACATCATAAACAAGTATAAGTGAGCCTCATTATAATTCACTAACCACCTATTCTCTGCTGAAGATTAAACTATAGTCCCTCCTACATCTTTCCTAGAGAAATTATGGCTTTCACAATAAATAAAAATAGAAACTTTTTAAAATAAAATTATTGCTCATGCTCCATAATAATGCTAATATTTCAGAATAACCATAATCCCTAATAAACTGCTTATGGTCATTCTGAAACTCTTAATGCTCTTGTCATAGTTTCTTACTCATTCTTGGGAACTTTTTAGTAAATAATTTTTTTCCTCAATAAGATATAGATATTAACATAATGATATTAATTACTAAAAGGTAGAAAGTAACTATACAAACTTAATATGATATATAAAGAATTGTATTTTAAAGTAATTTTGCAGGTAATTTGAAACAAACACTCCATGGTGACATCATGAATGTGTAATCCAACCTAACAACTGACATAATCACATAGGTACATCAAGAATATTTTTTATGAACATCCCATTTTTTTCTGACAACAGAAAAGAATGTCAATATATATGAATCAAATTTTATTTCTTCTCTTGTACCTACTTTCAAGGGAAGGTACCAATAAACAGGAAAATGGTATGAAAGAATGGGAAAAAGTAGACACCAGGCCATATAAACCAAGTTGTTTATCTAATTAAGATAAATTTCTGGATCTCAAAAAAGTGATATAGAAAGATTTCAAAACTAATGCCATCAAAACACAATAACATAAACCTAAACCATACAAATAAGCCTTCATGCCAGAATTCACCCTTATAGTGTTTCAGAAGTTGCCCTGTTACTTTTACTGCTTGATACATATTTAAAGCTTACTTACCACTTAAAAGGAGTTTCTTAATAAGAGAAACTCTTATATATAAGGCATTTGCCCTCCAGAAACTCATCTACGATCAATCCTTCTTTTGTTCTACAGGAGTACCACTTTTCTCATGTGATTCAATACTGGATCAAAACTAATGCTATAGATTTGTGAGGCAATTATAAAATTGCTAACTACAATAGCAAGAGGCAGAGATTCCCTACTAAAAAGTATGATTTAAAAAATTGGTCATAGGATGCGGAGAGGAGAAGACAGCTAAGTAGAAATTTTTAAATTATGTTGATATTAGTTATAACCACTATTAGCCAGACCGCACTTAAGAACTCTTGATTGTGACAGACCAACTTAGGGAATAGCCATTTTCTTGTATAAAATATAAGGAAAAGTTTAGAGAACAAAAATTGTAGGTATTTTTT
The DNA here is from genome assembly GCA_004026745.1 of Myrmecophaga tridactyla. Classification (NCBI taxonomy): domain Eukaryota; kingdom Metazoa; phylum Chordata; class Mammalia; order Pilosa; family Myrmecophagidae; genus Myrmecophaga; species Myrmecophaga tridactyla. The sequence continues at coordinate 9,711 of PVIY010040208.1, forward strand.
ACTTTAAATATCTCAAGACAATTACTGATATTTGCATTTCTAAAGAGATAAAGAAGGAAAAAAATCATCCCAAGCACTTTTCTCAAGAGCACATTACTAGTCATAAGACTATGTAACATAGGCAAAACAAAGTCATGTTAGGAACAATGTTCCAAACTATGAACACAAGAAATTCCATAGTATTAAGGGGCCTTCTCACCTTGAAAGTTGTGGTACCATACAGCTTGGTGGTGTGGACTGTCTCTGGAAGCACATTAGTGATATTGGTGATGAATTCTTCCAAGTACTTACAGGATTTCTCCAAATGTGTTGTATTGATAATAATCTGGACAAGCTAGAAAACAGTGAGTACAGATAAGAGTCATTCGACTATTCACTCCAGAATGAATGGCTCAATACAATTCTGCAGATATAAGAAAAACCAAAGGTATGATGGCAGAGGCCATTTGTATTCTGAGAAGGTATGTCTATGGTGTTACTCTACACAGCTTTCCGTGACCTCCCAAAACATCTTGTATTTCCCCCATTATAGAAGCACTTGATCCTCTTTTTTAAATACAAATTTTATTCTTTTTAACGAAAACTAGGCTAGGATCAAAACTGCTAGGGTTTAGCATTGTGCCTTCCAATAAACAATTGCCAAGTGAATTAAATAAGTGAACTACCATTAAAATAACAAGAATAACTGAAACAGTGACAAGAGGTATGAAAATTAGGTATGATGAAAAGAGAAATGATGGAATAGATTGTAATATATTAAAAATTATATCAGGTTATGGCAGAAAAAACATGGGCACTGAAGTCAGAGAAGGCAAGGGATTAAATTCCATGTTATTGACTTGGGAACATTTCTTAAATTCTCTAAGCCTGTTCCTTATTTATAAAATGCTAATAATAATTTCAAACTCACAGGGTTATTGTGAGGATTAAATATTCTGTTAGTACTACTTACCTTCTCTTACCAAACAGGACTTTAAAGAAGGGGGTACTGATAAGTTAAAATAGTTATGTAAAGTATTTTTGAAGGAGGACGGAAAAGAATAACTATTATTATCTGGATAGAACTATACTTAAAGCTTGCAAAGCACTTCACAATTCATTTTTTCAGTCTTTTCAGCAATCGGAAGGAGGTTAAATGAGCATACTTCCACTTTAATGTAACAGAAATTAAAACGGCATAATACTTTCTCTAGATCACATAATCTAAATGGAGCTTGGACTTATTTACAAATAATGTACTTCAAATTATGGACTTATCTAAATATCTTCACAGAGTGCCTTTGAGCATGAGAAGTCCCTAAGAGGACAACCCTGGAGTACTGCATATTTGTGTATATTAGGTTGAAATATCAGATTCTGTAACTACCATCAACTAGACCGCTCCATGCATTGATTCTACTCTCTGTGAAAAAGGAAAAAAAAAGGGGGTGGGGGGCAGGGGGGAGTGGTACCTACTTTTTGTTTCAACTATGAAACTATTAAGACATGCAAAGGAGAAATGTCATGGATCTTTTTTATTTTCTTTTCCTTTTTTTTTTTGGCATGGGCAGGCACCGGGAAATGAACCCGGGTCTCCGGCATGGCAAGCGAGAATTCTACCACTGAGGCATTGTCATGGATCTTTTTTTTGCCATTCTTTTTATACATCTATAGCTTTTCATTTCATGGGAATATGTCTGGTGGCGGGGCTGTGGCAGATAGAGTAGTTTTTAGTATATAAGACTATGAATGAATTTAGGTCTTATTTTAATCTAGTAAAATAGTGAGCAAGGGTTACAATGGATAGATGACACCAAGAGGAAAGTGGAACTGAGGATGAAGGGAGATACTACATATTTTTACAATCAAATATTTTGCAACCATGTTTAAAAGTTGGAATTATATACTTCAATAGGGATTACTATATCATACTGTGGAATATGAAAAACTATATTATTAGAACTATAATTAGAATTCTTATTCTATTTTATATTCTAATACTATAATTCTATATTATTAGAACCATAATCAGCATTCTTCTTTGCTCCATAGCATACAGGACAAAGGTTTACAGTTCAACCTCATAAAATATATATAAACTCATAATGATAATGCTGTAGTAATGGATTGGACTTAAGGAAAAAGATACTTTCTGCTCCACGAAGGATCTGAATATCTGAGGAAAACAGCTACATTTGAAAGATAATGACTAAGGGCAAAGACTCAGAGATGCATTTCCAACAGATTCTCTTAGATGAAAAGTTAGGAAAATACTATGGATAGATCTCTTTATTAGTCTCCACAACTCATCAGACAGACCTTTCATTCATTCCAGTTTCAATGTGGACACTGAGTTTTGGACACAATAGTATATCGTCTTGTATAAAATTACCCAAATCATTAGTTTTTTAACTTTAAAGTGCTCTAGGAAAAAAAAAAAAGCAATTTATCACCCTGTTTCTTTCATCCCATTTCTCCCTCAGAGAACGACGAAAATCATTTTAAAAATTTAAATTCTCTGAATTAAATCACGCTTCTTCCTGAGTAGGAAAGTGGCTTCTGGCAAGACTGTCTTGACATGGAAATCAGTAAAGTAAAAGAGTGAATTTGGAGATCTGAAGATTTTCTATTTTAAAGTCAGCATTACCTATAGGGAAGACATTCTGTCTATCAAAAGCAGTCGTAATAATATGGAGGAGTTGTGTCATGTTATCGAAATAAAAAACAGTGGCAGTCAAAGAGAAAATTGTCCTGTTTTGCAGGATATTGGCAGTTTAAAAGAAAAAAAAGGAGGCGGCTTCACTGGGTACAGTAGTAATTTCCCTAGACTTTTAAAAGATCTGTCAACACAAAAGATCACCATGAATTACATCAATTGGCTGTCAGTCACTTGTGAAATGTTTCATTGCTGAACATAGAAGAGACTATTAAAACACTCTAGGATTACAGTAGATACCCTGTCATTTTCAGAAGGAATATTGTCTGTTAATGAGGTCTAAATGATCTCTACTCCTGAATGACAGCTACCAAAATCCTTACAAGGGCATTTACAAATGTAAAACCAGATGCTTTGGCAGTAATTTTGAACTTAAGGAAGAAATGAAACAATCTCAGTTTCCAACTTCCATCACAGTTTGAACTACTTTGATGATATTTTTAACCCCTACTTCCCAGTCTCTTACAAAAATATGTTACTATAGCAATCCAAATTGTCCTTAACAATGATTTAAAGACATGAAACTAATAACAGATTAGATATTGGTTATCTATTACATAAAGTAAAGTTCTATGAGAGTTGTACAAAAAAAGGGAAACACTATAAAGCAAACTACCTCTCACAATTTAACTACAGAAGACATTTCAGTTCAAAACCATTAAGCAGAAAAAATTTCCATCTCTTCCTCCCTGTATCAGAAAGAACATAATTTCAGAGTAGACTGTAGGGGCTACTTCTGTAACTCTGCTCCAATGACCCCAGAGTAACCTAAGCCATGATGACAAGTAGATGTTCTTTTCTTAATAGACTTCAGAAAAAAGGTCATCATCTTAGTTCAAAATGAAGTCCTAAATTCCAAGAAGGGGTCTACTCATCTGTTTATATTAGAACTGAGATTAGCTTGTTTCCAAAAGTAGAGAATTTCATACATAGGGCTCCAAGATTACTAACACAAAGCAATGAGAAGTCAGCTTTCTTTGCACATCACTAATGTTTCAAAACTGCCAGATTTGCAAGAAGACAAAAACTAAATTGCAGCATTGGTTCTCATTCACAAAACAGATCTATGCCTAAGACTTCAAGGAATTTTAACTTAGAGTTGTGTCCAGCTGGAATACAAAAAAAAAAAAAAGCTGCATCAATTAACTCATTTTATATCACCTCCATGATTAAAAACTTCTAAAATACTAAAATATTTGGAGCTAATGGTTTCAAGTTCCAAGGTCTAGTACATGGTTTATATTAGAACAAGACTTAAGTATAAAATGTTTTAACATAATGCAAGCAATATGGATGCTGCTACCAACAGTGTCTGGAGGCAAATGGCATGTGGGAGATACATAAGAGAATAGAGGCATATGAACACCAATCTAAATTATACTAGAAACAAAGGGTAAATGCAAAGTGTTGGTCATTTATTCAGGTATTCTAGGGCACTATTACAATAATAAAAAATATGCCCAATATGTCATCAAATATGACTTAAGAAAATACACAACCATGATGGTTAGTCTTGTTTTAATTTCATATCCACCAGCAACAAGTGGGCCTCTAAGGCTACCAGATAATCACATTACCCAGCACTAATCAATTCCCTTTTTCATATCTCCACCGGACTATTTCATACCTCTCTCATTCAACCCCAACATTTGCTCCCTGATTCTCACTTTCACCTGAAGATATTGCTATCACTGGGAAAACTGAGCATTGGGAGCTTACCACCATAACATCTATACAAATACCACCATCTGCATCCATGTACTTTGGATTTCCATCCACTATTAGAAATGAATTTTATACTTATCTAAAGCAAATCCCTTCATTTGTGCATTAAATCCTAAACTCTCTCCTACTCAAGAATATTGCTCCAAAGATTACCCTTTCTTTTGCATGTTATTTATCATGGAAATGATGTAGCAGAGAGCAAAAATTGGTGAAATAACATGCTGCTATTTCTCCCACCAAAAAAAAAAAAAAAACCAAATAAAAAAACCTTTCTCTTAGCTGTACTTCCCTAGCTAGCTACCACCCCATTTCTTTGCTTCCCTTCCAAACAAAATTCCTGAAAAACTTGCTTTATACTTTCAGTCGCCAATCTTCCCCTTTCCTCATTGAATGCATTTGGTACCCTTTTTGAAAATCAACTGACCATAGATATGTGGGTTTATTTCCAGACACTATATATATATGCCATTATTACATTTTTTGATTACTGTCTTTGTAAAAAGTTTTGAAATTGAGAACTATGAGTCCTCCAACTTTATTTTTTTCCAAGATTGCTTTGGCTATTTGAAGTCCCTTGAAATTACATGTGAATTTTAGGATGGGTTTTTTCTATTTCTGCAAAAAATCGCCTCTGAGATTCTGATACTGAACTAAATCTGTAGAATGTTTTGGGTAGAATTATCTTAACAATAGTAAGTCTTCCAATCCAATAACATGGGTTGTCTTTCCATTTATTTAGGTCTTCTTTAATTTCTCTAAGCAATTTAGTTTTCAGATCGTTTACTGCTAGATCTGAAATCAACTGATTTTTGAATGTTGGTTTTGTATCCTACAACTTTGCTCAATTTGTTTATTCACTCTAACAGGTTTTTTGTGCATATGTATATATTCCTTTCTCTTTTAAATCCATTCTAGCATGAGTATCCCACCACCATTCTATTAAAAATGCCTTTGTCACCAATTTACTCAAAGTTGCTACATTCAATGGTGATTCTTTATTTTCATCTTAACTGAGCTATCAGCAGTATTTGTCAAAGTTGATCATTCCCTCTTTCTTAATGTACTTTCCTCATTTGGCTTCCAGAACACCATTCTCTCATGCATGGGTGAGTTTGTTATTTTTTTTTCCTACGTTCTTGATTACTCCTCCCCAATCTCCTTCACTGGTTCCTCTTCTCTCTAGACTTCCTAATTTTGGAGTGCTTAATCAAGAGTTCAGTCCTTTATCCTCTTCTCTTCTATATCTTTTTTTTTTTTTTTAATTTGCATATGGGCAGGAGGCACCAGGGATCGAACTCCTGACCTCCAGCATGGCAGGTCGGACCTCTGCCTGCTGAGCCACGGCAGCCGCCCTCTTCTATATCTTTATTCATTCTTTTAGTGATATTATCAAGTCACATGCTTTTAATATTATTTACATGCTCCTGACTCCCAATTTTTATCTCTTCATCAGACCATTCTCTCAAACTCCAAATATATACATCTACTTACTCAGTATCACAACTTGTATATCTAATAAACACTGAAAACTTAATATGTCCAAAACCAAATTCCCAATCTTCCTCCACCTCAAATTTAGCTCTACCTGAAGCTTTTCCTATAACAGTTCATAGCATATTCAGCCTTCTAGTTGCTCAGGTCAAAAAATCTTATCTTCAACTCCATTCTTTCCCTCTTCCTTTATATCCAAACATCAAGAAACCATGTTGGCTCTCCTAATTTAACCTGTAGGTCAGTTTAGTTTAACATCATAAGTGCATGGAATCTTGAATACAGCATGAGATTTTGTTGGTTTGTCCAGGTTAGTGTGATGTCCCAAGATATCCTAGAGTAATTTGGGTAGTGAATGAAGAAGCATTTGCAAAGTCCCCTTGGGGTACTGGGGAGAATGGAGGAAATATTCAACTTCCCCATTTGGAGAATTTCTGATATTCATGCAAGCAGTGGGGACAACCAAATCAACAGACTGAGCCCTTGATCTTGGGGTTCGCCCTATGAAACTTATTCCTGCAAAGGATAGGCTAAGCCTACTTAAAATTAGGCCGAAGAGTCACCCCCAGAGAACCCTCTTTTGTTGCTCAGATGTAGCCTCTCTAAGCCAACTAGGCAGGTGAACTCACCACTCTTCTTATGTGGGAAATGACTCCCAGGGGTATAAATCTCCCTGGCAATGTGGCACAGAAATCCCGGGATGAGCCAGGACCCAGCATCAAGAGATTGAGAAAGGTTTTTCACCAAAAGGGGGAAGAGAAATGAGACAAAATAAAGTTTTGGTGGCTGAGAGATTTCAAACAGGGTCAAGAGTTTACCCCAGAAGTTATTCTTATGCATTATTGGGGTAGCTGAAAGTACATGAAACTGTTCAGCTGTGTTACAGTAGCCTTGATTCTTGACGACGATTGTATAAAGATGTAACTTTTACAATGTGACTGTGATTGTGAAAACCTTGTGTCTGATGCTCCTTTTATCCAGGGTATGGACAGATGGTTGAAAAATATGGATAAAAGAATGAATAAATAATAGGGGGGGCAAAGGGTAAAATAAATTGGGTAGATGGAACTACTAGTGGTCAATGAGAGGGAAGGGTAAGGGGTATGGTATGTATGAGTTTTTTTCTTTTTATTTCTTTTTCTGGAGTGATATAAATGTTCTAAAAATGATCATGGTAATGAATACAAAACTATATGATGATATTGTGAGCTACTGATTATACACCACGTATGGAATGTATGTGTGTTAAAATTTATCAATACAAATATTCTTAAAAAGAAACCATGCTGGCTCTACATTCAAAATCTGATCACTCAGCACCACCTCTATGGTTAACACCTTGGACCAAGCCTTCATCAAGTTTTGTTGCAGTATTGTCAGTCTTCTAACTGGTCTCCCTGTCTATCCTACAATTTTTCTCAATACTGCAAGGAAAGTGACCCTTTTAAAACATAAGTCAGCTCTTGTCACAAATCAAAATTCTGCAATGGCTCTGTATTTCACTCAAGCTAAAATCCAGAGGATATAAAATGGCCCAACATGAACCTCTGGTACCTCTCTAGTCTTATCTCCTCCTTCTTTTCCCCTTGCCCATTCCACTGCAGCTATCTTACCATCCTTATTATATCTTGAACTTGCCAAGAACTTTCCCATCTTAGGCCTTTGCTCTAGCCCTAACCTCTACCTGAAATGTTCTTTCACCTTCACTGTTAAACCACCTTCTAGATTTTGCTCTTTTTAATAAGACCAATCTTGAAAGAACTTCCACCACATATCTGGTGTCCTTTATCCTGGATCTTTTTCTTTTCTCCACAGTATTCAGCATATTTTATCATACTACAATTTACTTATTTCTTTTATTTATCATTTATGATGTTTCCCCCCACCAGAATGCAAACAGGGATCTTTTGTTGTTGTTACTGATTACTGATTTATACTAAGGAGTTGGATTCAGAGTAGGCACTCAATGAATATTGTAAAATAAATAAACAAATGACAGGACATTTTGACTTTTCTAACTGAAAAATTCCATCTCTGTACTAGGCCTACCAATCACCTATTTCTTAATAATAATAGGAAATATATATTAAGTGTATATTACATACCAGGCAGTGTTCTAACCACTTTACATGTTCGTTTAATTCTCACAACAATCCTATAAGTGCTATTATTTTCCCCATTCTACACAGAAAAGCAAATCCAGACAGTCTGACTTTAAAACATACTCTTAAAAACTATTCAACTGCCCTTCCCACAGATCCTAGAAGAAGCATCTTCAGGACTACTAATATACCTGTTGATTGAACTAGGGATGGTCCCTTGAAGTCTAAGAGGATAAGGCATTCAGGTAACACTAGGTGCTAGAACTGAAAGTTATATTGAGTTGGCTCAACCTGGGGAAGCAAAGAAGTGATGAGAAAATGAAGAGAGCCAGTTTGCAGAGAAAATGACAAAAGTATAGAGCATATGGACAAAGACAAAAAAAAAGAGATGAGATCCCACATAACCCCAGAACAAGACAAGCAGACAAAGAGACATTAGCTATGAGAATTGTGTGACTTCCTGAAATAGGATTCTATGAGTTTGCATGTATGCATGTTTATAATTTCATTGTTTGAGTGGATTTCTGCTCACTGTCACAAAACCTTTCTAGAGCAGTTTCCATGTTACTATGGACCTCCTATAAACTCTCTACTTTTGTTACAAAGAAATAATTAAATCAATATGGAATGTCATACAATGTAGTAAAAGTTAATAGGTTTTGGAATAAACAATCTGAGTTCATGTCTTATTTCCACCATTTTGCTAGCTATGTTATTGTGCAATCTCCTTAAACATTAATTATGCATTCTATAAAATGGGAATAACAACACATGCCAAGGTACCTCAAATGCTATTGTACTAAGTGAGATGGCATTCGTAAGTGGGCTTTGAAAAATATAAACTGCTCTACAAATGTGAGCTATTATAATGATGATTCCAGATGTGAGTTCACTTTAGTTACTCATAAGAAAGGACCTGAAATCTTCTCTTTTCCTAAAGTGAGTATCATGGTTATTCAAAGATTTACAGGTTGGTGATGAAAAACAATCACTGTTTATGTATGTGTAAATGCATGTGAGTACCACTGTAAAAGCCAAAATAAATAAACATGTGCAGTTGTTACTATCATTCATATGAAAAAGATACTGTTAATGAAACTAACATTCCAATGATTTAGGATTAACATTTAGAGTTCAATGAAACAGTGCTGAGAATTGTGAAAGCTCCTAGGACTTCTTCCTGATCTATACAGTGTCCTTGTAAATGACAATGGCATTAGGAAAACCCAAGCACTGAGAGACAGGCCTTTCCTTCAAGGTGTTACAGTAAATTAATGGCACAGTCACAACACAATTCAGTAGTCTCCTGAGGCCAAAGCTGTTTCTATCAGACCATATTTTCTGCTACATTACTTGTTTTAAAATGCTATTTATACAATTACTAAACTGAATGGCATATGCAGAGTTTTATTAAGAGTTATAATGAAGAGATACTTAAAAATAGTAACAACTTCCTGCTTTAGTTGGGATTCAGAAAAGAAAAGTTAAATCCAACAGAAGTGGGAGGGCTTCCTAATTTTCACCCAACTTTCTTTTTTTAGCCTTGTTTTCTTCTATGAAAAGAGGTTAGCCTAATTTCAGATGCTTTAATATCTAATTTTTCTGTACCAGACAATAAAAGGGAAACTTTACAAAAAAAAATGTTTGTTATAAGTAGAGCTCAATCACTGCCAATATCCTACCTTATAGTATAAAACTTTTAATCCCACCGTATAATATAAAACTTCCTAATCTTACAGCAGAGAAAGAGAGAATCACTTACAAATCAGAAGTAGATGCTCAGCTGGCTTCCAGCTGGCTTTACCTATAGATCACTGTCATTAGCCATTTGCTGAATTTCATTATAATCCTTGACAGTGTATATTTAAAAATGTCAGTTTTTCCTAAAGCAACTGACTTCCAAACTATACCACCTTTATAAGTGAAACAGATGGTCAACAGCCTTTCTTTTTCCCTATGAAAACAATTCTTCTAAGCTCTCAGTTTTGGCACTATAATTTCCAAAAAATGGCAGGTTGAGACTACCCTACAATCCTGGATTTCCAAGAGCAAGGAAATTTCACATCTTGCTAAATTTTAGGACTATATGCCAATGAGCTAAATCTTCAGTTTGCCAAGATGCTGTTCTCAACATATGTACAGTGTTCATCCTCCCTTTGCTCTCAGAAATGTGACAATTGCCTTTCACTCATGATTCCTCAATCCAAAATTCCCAGTCCAAACAGGTTACATGCTGATAAAAAAAATAACTTACTATTCATATATAAGAGGCATCTCAAAAAGAAAAGTTGAGTCTAATGACACTAAGAAAGAACTATAAATACCAGTATCTTTTGCATCATTGCTTTATGCTGCCAAAATGTGATTCCATACTTTATCTTGTATTTGAATTCCCATTCACTTGTATAGGAACCTGACAATGTTTCTATTCCCCAACCAATTTTTTTTGTTTTTTTAGTATATAATCAATGACTGGTAATACAAATTCGTCCTAACAACTTTAGGGAGAAAAAAAGTTAAGCTAGTGAAACAAATAAGGGAGAAAAAATGATTTTTTAGACAAAGAGTACCTATCTCAAAGGTGATTGAAGAAAAGAACAAAAGATTTCATTTTGCCCTTTCATCATCGGGAAAAGGACATTTGTTCACATATTGCCTTGGCTGCCTCCAGTGAGAATAGCTTTACCTCAGTTAGTCCAATGTTCTTCCTTTTAATGACATTTTGCAAAGAATTACTCAGTGTCCTGGTCAATAAGAGGTTTGTAGACTTACGAATCATGTCATCAACTTCAGTTGAGCTGAAAAAGAAGTGTCAAGAGTCAGTTACACCAGGTAGTGAAATTGTTTCAGCAAATACATAGGGTGGCAGTGGTACTTGTCATATAATGATGATAATAAGAACAACAGTCACCTCAACACTTACTGTGTTAGAAACTAAGTACTTAATGTATTAATATTCATCTAATCATCACAATAATCTTATGAAGGTTTTATCATTATTTCTACTTCATAGATGAGGAAATAAAACAGGGAAGTTAACTGAAGTTGCTCAGGATCACACAATAACTACCCAGGCAAGTAAAGGCTCTTAACCTAGTCAGTTTAGTTCTAAAGCCGATAGCAACAAGCACAACACTGTCCTGCCTCCCAGGACATGTGAGAGGTCTCCAGCATGATTCCTCATCCTAAAACCATACTTCCAAGTTCTTTCACAGATGCTTAATATTTATAATTTGCAGGCTTGTCTCACTGTAGACCTCTTACACAATTAGCTGATAAAGTTTCTTTAAAAAAGATATATCCCTCCTATATCATCATCTTTCATACAATGTCTATTTAGCTTCTCATTCTACTATAAATGTTTCAAGTCACCAGTTTAATTTTACATAAATGCTTCTATCCTTACAACCCCAAAAGTGATCAATCATGACATTTTCTGTTCAAGAAAGGAAACTAAACATATAATGATCATATTTGTATATGCAAAGTTTAAAAAGAAAACTAAATAGCCTTGCAACCAGCAGACTAAATTCTAGACCTCTACATCTCCCATAAGTCTCTGAAAGCATCATCCAAGATGGCTTTCTATAAAAGATACCCTTTTCAGACAAACATCTGTCCAATGATAAGGTTATTATTATAATGACAGTTATTGATATAAATCAAGAAATAAGTGTAAATAAAGATTCGCGAACAATTATATGTCAATAATATATCATTTGTGGACAATGGTCACAAATGTAATCTCATTGATTACTTTCTGCAAAAAAAATCAAAGGCTAAGCACTTTTTAAAATTTAAAAATTCTAAATGTATAGGGAAACTACATTATCATGCTATAAGGAAAAGAGAAAAAATATCATAAATAAATAAGACTACAGAATTCAAGGCCATATCAACAAGAAAAAAAACATGTCAAAATATTTTTATGGGGACTTCTTGTAAAGATATATCTAATGCCATCAGCCTCACCTAAACTGTCATTGAATTGAAATACTTCATTCAACAAATATATAGGATATCTACTATGTGCTGGGTATTGTATTTGCTGAATACTCAGATTACAATGGTGAACAAAAGAATTCATGGTTCTTGTCCTCATATATTAAAATTCTATAATATCAATTGTGATTTAAGTATGGATTGCTATGAAAGCGATTAATTATACAGGCACCCAAAATAGTCTGGTGCCCCTAAAATCATTCTCATGGCACTCATCTCTATTATATGTTAAGAAAATCATCAGGAATTCCACTTTTGGTTATGATATAGAAGATAAGGAGATATCTGCATGAATGTATATTGATAGAGTGAACTATCTCATAGCAATTTGTTTAAAAAAAGTGCTATGTATGTGCATATATTCACATAGAAGAAGAAGTAAAATAAGTATACCCATATATTAAGAGTGGTAATTTCTATGTGATAGAATTTGGGGTCTTTTAAATTTTTCTTCTTTATGCTACTCTACATCTTCAAAATCTTTTATAAGATCTAATTTTATAATTAAAAAAATATTTGTGTATGTATGTATGTTTGTGTGTGTATATATATATATATATATATATATATATATATATTTATGTTTGTGTGTTCTATTTCTTTTAATCAACTGCAAATACTGTGTCATGGTTAGGAACATGTGTCAACTCAGCCAAGTTGTGGTAGCTGTTTATCTGATTGGGCAAGTACTGGCCTGTCTGTTACAATGAGGACATTTCATAGGATTAGGTCATGATCACGTCAGCTGCATCCACAGCTGATTCCATTTGTAATCAGCCAAAGGGGAGTGTCTTCTACAATTAGTGATGCTAAATCTAATCAAG
>PVIY010040209.1:0-22545 GCA_004026745.1 Myrmecophaga tridactyla
TGTAGGGGGCAGGTACATGCACTGGCGGCTGGTGGGGTGGGGGCACCTGGAGCGCGGGGAATGAGAGCGGGTGATGGGGTTCTTTTGCGTGGGGTGCGGGGTGAGTCACTGGTAATAGGGCTGCACTAGTGAGGGTAGCGTGCACAAGGAACGCGGCCTGGCTTACTTCCTAGTCCCCTCTCCATCCCTGCATTCCTGTGGGCTCCGTGCCTCCATGCCAGGCACCAGCTTTCTGCCTCTGAGTTCCTTGGTGTCTGCTTTATGTGGTGTGGAAGGCTCTCCCAGGTCAGCTGCCCTCCGAATTCACTGCCTCAGTTGCCCTCCAGTCCCTTCTCTAACTTTTCTGTGGAGGAGGGCTGATCTCGAGCTACTCTATTCAGCCCTCTTCCCATACTGTTTACTCTTAAATAATAGTTAGGAAATCATTACCTTAATTTTTAGTTCTGATATGAAACTAGCCTCGATAATGTAAAGTCTGTGTGCCAGGATGCATTTGCAATTCTTTGATTTGTAAAACTAAAGAGAGAAATCTAGTTTGAAGATGACACAGTGACATTTGATGAAGTTTAGTGGAGATGTCGAGGTGATCCCCTGCCATAGCTTCTACACATGGGTCGATACAAGGCACAGGGCACATGAAATCAGCAGATTTTTGGAAGGCAGGAACTTCTCTCACTTATCATTGTACACAATGCATTTACTAAAGCAGAGTTTGAAATGTAGCAGGATATCAACTCTGTTTGTTGAATTCACTTCCTTCAGCCAAGTTTCATCCTGCTTTACTTGGAAAACTCAATGTTTTTCATCACACATACATGCACAACTGGACTAGAAAATACCTGACTTCAGAGAGATGTGGACTATCCATTTGCAGAGTTAACACTTAAGGGATAGATACAATTCCAACTAATTATGAGGTTCATAAGCAAAATTTCCTGCAACTTCTCAGATTCTTGTAAGTGGCTGGAATTTACCTCCTGGTGCTTCATCCACTCCAATAATGTCGGTTAAAAGAAACTTACTCTAACAGCTAAATTTCCTCTACTGGAATGTGGTGAGATAGAGCTCTGAATGCAAAAACTATGCCTTATTTCCCTAAAATAGTAATGAATTTTGAGCACTAAAATAAGTTGTCTTCTCTGGAGGTGTTTACTCCTCAGGCTAAATGATAATCTTCCAGGATTGTAGAGGGGATTCCACGTGACATGGGATGTTGTTTTTGAAGCATTTTATTTGTTTTTACTATGATAGTTGAACTCTACTCTGGCATGCTGTGTCAGCTCTAAGTTTTACACTTAAGAAAAATTTTAACATGCTGCTTAACTTACAAAATAGTTAAATTGTCACATATTGTTCAATAGACTTCTCTGAAATACAAATGCAGGTTGGGAATGTTTTCATCCCACAGGGCTTCTGAGACAGTCCCTATGCTCGTAGTCCTGTAGTACTGGGTGTGTCTGCCCTTCCCGTGAGTGATCGGATGCCCCAATCATTACCTCCTCTTCGTGGAACCCCACAGAGAAGAATTTGTTTCCTATAATTTAGTGAGAGTTGAGGGGGTGGGGCATGGGTAGGGAGTGTTCAGGCTGAGCACCCATCTCCACCTTACTTGTCTCTGGTCTGTATCTACTGGAGGTCCCAAGTGGACATTCCCTGGCTGCAGGAAGAATCTCTCCCCTAACAATTTCTTTCTCATCAGATTTCCCCTTCTTCTATTTTTTGCCACTGCCCCCTGATCTGCTGAATCCTGATTCCCTTTAATTCCTACCAGATGAAATTTATGGCAACCTTCTGTTCCCAGGCTGAAGTCCTCACCTCAACTGACTCTTTAATTTTGAAAATATTTGGCCTCCAGATTGGGATGTCATCACAGCTGTTTCATCTCTTTTCCATTTGCATTGCTGGGTAGATGGAGGAGTCGGTCTGAGACCACCTAAAAGTGGAGCCAAAGTGGTGTTCTAAATCCCAGGGGCTGGCTCTGTTATTTTTTTGTTCTCTGTCCCCCAATCTTTTGAAGATCTTAACAAAACAACAAAATCAGATATTCTTCAGCTTCCAATTCCCCCATTGCTAATTTAGCTTTCAGAAATTTTGCTAAAATAAAACAAAACAGAGTATATCTCTTTCCTTCTTTTGAATTTCAATTAGAACCCCTCTTCATATGTATGTACAGGTATGGCTATGTGCGTCTTTTAAGCCAAAGTATTAGCACTCATAATGTGCCAGGGACTGTTCTAGGTGTTTTTACATGTATTAACTTACTTATTCTTGGCAACAACTCCATGAGTTTAGAAGTTCTATTATCCCCATATCCAAATTATAAAAATAGTAAACAGAACAAGGATTTGAACAAAGGGTTTGGCTCTAGAGACATGGTACTACCTACCATTCTCTGCTCCATCTCTTCGATGTTTTCCAATAAGACAACTCCATAAGTAGTGGGGCCCAGTACAAAATGAATATGCAATGCTTTTGTTCAAAAAATTATTTAGAATTTTAAGATAGCTATGCCAGGACATTAAACTAAGCACAAGGCCCTTCTGAGTGTGGGGCCTTGCACAACCGTCCAGTTGCATGCACGGAAGCCAGCTCTGTCTTCAAATACTCCTTTCTATTTCCAAGGATTGTATACTGTGTGAGCGTGAGTGTGCATGTGCATGTTTGTATGTGTGTGTGTTTGGTCACAGTGGAAGTTGGAAGGTGGGATGAGGATTATCACGCACACACTTAAGACAGGGTGAGGTACCTTGAGAAGATTCAATATCTGCAATTTGGCTCATTCATCAAGCAAGGCATGTTCAGATCCAGCTGCCCCTGCTGAGAGGTGAAGTCTGGCCAATAGAACACAGTATCCAAGGCTACCCTGAAAAAGCAGTTAAAGATGAAGGCAGGAATTCAGAAAATAGAAAATGAAGGTAAAATAATAAAATACCTTGTATCAACAAAGCCAAATATATCTTCTCTGAATAAAAATAAATATGAAACATTGGCATGCTTTATCAAATAAAAATACAGAGAGCCAACATAAGCAAAAGTAGAAAAAAATGGGAACAAGATTAAAAATGATTTAGAGATAAAAGACAGAAGAAAATATTATGAAAAAAGTTTTATGAATAAAATTTAAATATTAGGCAAAATAGACAATTCCTAGAAAAATATAAATTGCTAAAACTACTCAGTAAGAAATAGACAAAAAGCAAATATTAAAAATATCTATTGGAGATATTGAACTATACAATCTATACATGAAGACATGGCCAGCCTGAGATAGGCAAATTCTCCCAAACATCCAAAAGGCAGATTATTTCAATCTCAGATAAACTATTTTGGGGAATAAAAAAAGAGACAATAACTTCCAGTTCAACTTTTTTTCCATTTTAACCTTGATATAAGAGCATTCTGAGGACCATACTAGAAATAAAAATTACAGGCCCATCTAATTTATGAACTTAGATGCAAACCTCTCAAATAAGATATTAGTAAACTAAGTCTAGCAATATATAAATATATAATGCATCATAACTAAGTTGGATTTGATCCACAAACACAAGTTTGGTTCAACATTAGAAAAATGTGTTGATATAATTGATCACCGCAAAATACTAAAGGAGAAAACCATATGAACACTTTAATAGATACAGATAAAATCAGTTTGATTCAGTATTTATTTATGCAAAAAACTTTTGCTTATAAAAACTTATGCTCAGAGATGTGATAAATAAAGGTGATTGTCTTAGACTCCCATTTGATACTACCAGAAGCCACTAGACACCTGGAAATGGGGTTTGGGGACTGAACAGAAGTGGTAGAAATCATTTCGTGCTAAAATCAAACAAATATTAAAACGAACATAAACTCTGTGTTCTATAATGATTCCTTAGTCATCACTATCATCATCTACAAAGCCAAAATTTCACTGATTCTAAACAAATAAGATTGTTTTTGTAATTTTCCCTACCCTACTACTCCCAAAGAAAACTATGTATGTATACATTTTTTGCATGGGCAGGCACCGAGTATCGAACCCGGGTCTCCGGCATGACAGGCAAGAACTCTGCCTGCTAAGCCACCATGGCCTGCCCCCCAAAGAAAACTTTTAAGGACTCTTATTAAAGGACTTTACCTATACAGAAGTGTAGGTGATGGGGGGTGAAGGGGAAGCAGTGTGGAATGACTGACTTACGTTGGCCCTCAGAAGCCTCTGGGGATGGGCTTGACTATTTCTTCAACTATGAAGATTTGCAGAAGATAGCCCCTCTCCTGACAGGCCATCTAACTGTTTCATCTCCTTTAAAGCATTGCCATATATTTGCATGTCGATTGTTGTTTACATAGCACAAAACTAAGATATATTTCCTGACTTCTTGGACTTTTTAATATAACTGTATTTTGTTGATGGTCGTTCATTGCTGTCTTAGTTTTCATTAGGTAATGTCATTTTTTAATTCTTGCTTCTTACTTTTCCTCATTTGTAATCATCCTTATTGATGCTTACTTAACATATGTTATTGATATGCTACATGGACAATAATTAGATAGAAGAATGAAAGAAATATTATGCATGAAAAGGTTGGTTTTATTGAATATCTAAGGGAAATCACTATGCTGAGGCTATTGTTTGGAATCACCAATAATAATACAATTATCTCCACATTGCTAAAAAAGTAGGTATATAAAAATGCATTACAAACTTTATTCAACTTTTTGTGCTCATTTTCATCTACCAATAGCTTAATATTTTGCCTAAAATTTATGACCACAGAATTTCAAGAGCGATGTGCTTTCTTGCCGTGTGCATTTTTTTGAACAACAAAGCACATTAAAAGTTAGGGGCGTGGTTTTCTGACTATACCTTTGTGTATAGGTCTGACTATTAAAAACATGTTAGTGTTCCCCATGCTTTATAAAATAAATAATTAAAATTTACAAATATTGAGTGGGAAAGAAAATGGAATACAAACAGAAACAAATGAACAAATTCTACCACAAATGAATAAAATGCGGCAGGCCATGTTTTAATCCTAATCCCATTTTGTAAAGACAGCCATTTCTTCTAATCCCTATTCAGGACTATATGTTGGAAACTTTAATTAGATTATTTCCATGGAGATGTGACTCATTCAAGTGTGGGTATTAAATTTGAATGAGTGGAGACATTCCAGGTGGGTCTTGATTACTTTACTGGAATCCTTTAAAGGAGGAAGCATTTTGGCGAGAGCTTCAGAATGCTATAGAACCACAAAGCAGAGTCGGCCAGCCAGTGACTTTGGAGATGAAAAAGGAAATGCCTCCCAGGGCGTTTCATGAAGCAAAAGGACTGGAGAGAAAACCAGCAGACACCGCCATGTTCACCATGTGCTCTCCCAGCTGTGAGAGAAACCCTGAACGTCATCAGCCTTCTTGAACCAAGGCATCTTTCTCTGGATGCCTTAGATTGGACATTTCTATAGCCTTGTTTTAATTGGGACATTTTCTCAGTATTAGAACTGTAAACTAGCAACTTATTAAATTCCCCTTTTTAAAAGCCATTCCATTCCTGGTTTATTGTATTCCAGCAGCTAGTAAACTAGAACAAACAAGAATAATCTGATGAAAAACAAGGTATTTACATAGTCTCACAATACCTCCTTATATGCTTACTTACTAACTACAAAAAGGAAAAATAATAATTTTACTCAATGACTATTATTATTATTTAGTTTTTACGCAATGAAAACTGGCAGACAATCTTAATCAAGTTAACAGAACCAGTTATGGGATGAACACACTTCATGTATTTCCTGAGTTGATGCAAAGGGAAGGACACATCACCTCTCTGACATTCTTGCCAAAAATGCATAGCCCGAATTTAATCAAGGAAACATCAGAAAGAGCCAAATAGAGGTACAGTCTATGAAACAACTGGCCAGTACCTTTCAAAATATCAATATTATCAAGGACAAACATGAAACCAAAGTATCAGTCTAGATTAAAGGTTACTAAGAAGTCATGATAATTTAATACCTTGAGCACAAATAGATCTTGGACCAGATCAAGAATATTAGCAGAAAAATGGTAAATTCTGAATAATTTCTGTAGATTAAGTGTTTTGTCTACATTAGTGTCTGGATTTTGATAATTGTATTCTAAAATGTTAAATTTGAGGAATCTAAGTGAAGGTTGTAAAGGGTTTCTTTGCACCTTTTCCTTACATTTTTATGTCTGAAATTTTTCTAAGTCAAAAGCCAAAAGATTTTGAAGTAACTTCAAATTATTTGAAGTTATCAACCCAGTGGTCAAGAATTTCCTCCCTTCATTTCCTGCTACCTGCCCATGTGAAAAAAAAAGATAATTTCCTGTTTTCTCCCATATCTTTAATTCCTCTCCTCTCATCACCATCATCTCATCTCAGGCTGAACTCTGTTTTGCACCTTCTGATCTAGACATGAGAAGAGATTGCTGGTGATAAGTGCACTTCTCCTGGCCCATGAACTTGTAACCACCTTCATGATCACGGGCAGACTCTAGTTCTAATAGAACTTTACCACTTCAGAAACATCCAAAGAAGAAAGGTCTGCTATTAACTTTTCTCGAAGTTATGCATAAAAAATAATATAATTAATTGTATATCAGAAAAACTCATAAAATATCATTTCATACTATACATACAACCATAAGACAATAATATAAACAATATCTCCCTCTTAATAGTTTAAACTTTTTTTTTAGTTTATTCATTTGTAAAACAGTATTTTATTGCTACTTTTATGTTATAGATGAAAAAAGTGAGACAAATTCATTAGCTTTTACTGCCTTGTGCGTGGTATATTATTGCTTTTGCATTGCTGATCTTATTTGTTCAGCCTTCTAAAATGACAAATTAATTCACCATTGAGTGATATAACTTGACAGTTCAACGTCATAAAACCATGTGAAACATTTTCTCATCACAGAGAGCTATTCACTCTGTTTCAGCCTATTAGTTCCCATCTTTGTGACTAGTTCTAAATACAGTGTGTGATTGATTCTGGACCTAAAAAAAAAAAAACAAAAAAAACCACAAATGCCTAAAACCTTTTCAAATGTATAAAATTAAGTGTGCAGGGAAAAGTGCTGTATGTATAACAGTCTAAGTGTTCCTTCGTAAGGGCTACACTGACATGAGATTGTAAAATAAATCTTAATAAACAGCACATCTATAAGAGGATTGTATTGTTAATATATTTCTATAGTTTTACTTTACTATTTTTATTTTAAAATAATCTTAAATTTTATTTTGTTAGTTTTTAAATAACCAAAAACTTTATCAACTGGTTAATAGAATGGTGACGGTAAAGAAATCAAGGACAACCTCAAACTAAGCTTAAAATAAAATTACATTCAATTTTAGACTTTCTGGGAATGGATTACTGGGGACTTCCTTAGTGTTTGGAGTTACTGACTGCTTCTTTCTCTCCTAAGCCTTGCCCATGGGAGGAGAGGGGCCCCAAATGAAAAACTACTCAGATATAACAAGGCTAGGGGCTTGGAACCCCTTTTGAACCATCGTTAATTCATAAAAAGTTGTATGTCTACAGATAATCAGAAGTAAATTCTATCCTTGAACTCCCAGAAGTTACTAGCACAGGGCGCAGTCAGGAAACATAGGGGAACAAATAGAGCCCACTGGTGTCTGCAGCAGAGAGGAGGGTACTTGTCTAGTTGGAGCATGTAGGCAAGTCAGCTGTTGCCTTGAACAGTTCTAGATTTTCAGTAAATTCTTTATCGTTCAGAAAACTTTCTGGCAGTTGCTACTGAAATTGAACATAGTATAGTCTATGACCCAACAATTTCACTTCACATTATCTAGCCAACAGAAATATGTACATGGATTTCCTAAAATATTTTAAAGAAATATTCATAGACAGATTATTCTAATAGCCACAAACTAGAAATACTCCAAAGGCCCTTCAAGCATAAAAGGGACAAATACATTGTGATATGGCCAGAGAATGAAATTCTCTTCAGCATTGGAGAAGGAACTACTGCTACATGCAACGACATGGAAGAAATTCTCAAGCAAAATGGTGAGCAAAGGCAGACTATGTTCGAAAGAATACCTTCTGTAGGATACCATTTGTATAAAATTTGAAATGAGGCAAAACTGTTGCTTGATGATAGAAGTCAGAAAGGTAGGAAATCCCAATATAACATCTTTACCCCCCTTAATATAAATTGGAGCAACAGTAGTGAAAAAGGAACTCTGGTAACTACTGTTGCAATGGAGAGTCCCATATACAACCATTTTATATTCCTAATATTCATTCTGTTCGCTGATATTTAAATAAACTTTTATTTAACAACAGTCTAATTTTCCTCACAATTTCACATACAAGGAAGATGGGACACACATTTTAAGACTGATGTAAACTGAAAATAAAATAGCATTTAAATTAATTTAAATTAAACAGAAGATGCATTGTACATCTTCTGACAAAATACGCTCAGTTGTTTAAGAAAAGCTGTGCCAGCTGTGACTTATAACGACTTAGTGTACAAGCCTATTATAATGCAATGTTATAATTTTTTTCCTTCTGCTTGAAGAAATAATATTTAATTTATATCTTTACATATATAATCTTGAATCAAAGTAGTCTTTTTCCATTTATGGAAAATATTCATGTTTTAAAATTTTTTCTTGTCACACTCTATACATAATACATAATACTCTGTAACATTTCAAAATTATGCTCCTGATTTTTAAAATGACATTTGGTTATAAAGAAAAAACAAAATATGGGTGGTGGTAGGAAAACTCAGTCAGATAATGAGGCAAAAGGCATTTAATATTTTATTTGGCATACAAGTTAGCAGCAACATAGGAAAATTACTAACCACTCCTTCTTGTATTGAAAGTCCTACTCCACACCTATCACTTCTTCTTTTTGAATTATATTATAAAATAGTATAAAATAAATTGCAAAATATATTTCATTTTAACCAAAAGGGAAAATTAACAAGAACCAAAGTTTTAAACAAGTTTGGTTTTAGACACAAAATTTAAATCATTTTCTTTGTTTTGAAAAGTAGTATATCTTAAAGAAATTATTTTTTAGACTGAGGAAAAGATGTCGGTCTATTATCTCATTTACTGTTTAATGAAGTACAAAAAAAAGGATAAGCAAAAAAGAGGAAATTGATATTTAACAAGATAAGTATTACAGCATTATCAAGTATGATACTTTATAAAATGAAAATTAAGATAATGTCTTCTGGCATATCATAATCTTTATAATGAGCGCTTGGCATATAAACATACTTTAGGACACCAAGAATTTCAATTAAATCTCAATTTCTGTAAAGCTAATAACAAGTATTTTTTAAAGGCTGGAATATATGAACTACTAAGCAGCAGTTTGAGACAGATGAACTGAAGTAAAGGGAAATTATATTATTATAAATGCATTTTTTAATTTCTATTGGAGATTTTATTTTTGTATAAGAGCTATTATAGTTGTTTTCTCAATTATTTGCTTTATTTATATATATATATATGAGTTGGAATTACCCTACATTAAAGTTTCTGAAATAAATGAAATTAATTATAAAAAATGCCCATAAGTATATATATACAATAAGGGAATTCCCGTCCTCCTTTGACCAAAGTTTGGGAGCATTCCATCAGGTAAAAGTTGAAAACTGGAGATAAACCAAAAAAGGCTTACACGTAGTTGTAACACATTTTTGGTCCAATTTAATATTTTAATTTTTAATTACTTTTACATGTATCTGACGCAAAATTTCTAGATTTTTTTTTTTTACTTTTCACAATGTTAACTGAAAAAGTTAGAAGGGTATTTAACACAAAACTAGAAAATGAATGCTGAAATTTTACATAAATATCTTAATATCCTGCATCCTTGTTCCATAGCAAATTGCGGCATCCAGTGTTGAATCAATCACTGCTGCCGCCTTTGACATGTGTCCTTCCTCCAAGACAAGAAGCTATGTCTAAATTTTTCAATATGCCTATATAGTGAAAAGTATTTATAATTCTGTCTTTCCTTAAATGGGTCTTATTTCTTGTAATTCACATGACACACTTTGGCTGTGGTTGTCTGTCAAATTTCCTGTTATCGTCTAGTTTCAGCAAACCAAAACAAACTGCTCACAGACAAGACTATGGCAACCAATTTTTTTTTTCTTTTGGTATTTCCAGTTGGGTTTTTTCCCCTTGGAGGTATAGAAAAAGGGGGGAAAAAAAGAATGTCGGTCACAGCAGTTTCAATGCTCCAAAAAATGTGCCATCTCCATCCTGTGATATTTTAGCATTTTCTCGTGGTATTGCAAGTTGAAGTTCATCTCCCTCTTCCAGCTTTGCAATGCCTGGAAAGGAATTATTTGAAATAACTTTAAGTAGTGTATTAAAGGAAAGAAAAAAAAACTAAAATAAAACTTTTATTTTGGTAAAAAAAACTTTAACATACACCTTCACACTTCAAAATATGCCAGTGGACTTCTAAACTTGTTACAATTCTACTAGTCTAAAAGAAATAAGAAGAAACATAAGAAGAAATAAGGAGTTACAACATATATATATATATATAACTTTATTATCTTCTATTTATAAAATAAAGACACTGAAAAGGACCTAAATATCTACTTTTAAGATAAAAGGAAATCATCATTTGATGGAATATTATACTGCATAATTTTATGATGGGGGATCTTTTATAATAATGTTAACTTAAAATGCTGTTTATATATCACTTAGTCCTAATTATACTTTTAAATATTCATATATTAATATATTAAAAGTAAAAACAAAATTAGCCCATTTGTTAACATAGTTTTTCTCTAGAGTCCAGATATCACATAATTCATAACCCCATTTTAAAAGAAAAAATAAAGAAGAAAGAGGAGGAGTAAGAAGAGATGGAATAAAAAATTAAGAAAGTAAGTAGTATCTAAATTGCCAGTACCTCAGACTAACAATTTAAAAATTAGTTACCCTGTTTCATTAACATACAGTGGAAAGTTATTTATATGAATACATCTATGTCAATAGCTGTTCTATCCTCAAACCCGGAGTAGCTGATTTATTTTGGTCAAGAGCTAGTCAGTGTTAAGATCGAGAGTGACAAAAGTTTCTGTTTTGTTTTTTAATGGGTAAAGATAGACAATTAAAAAAACAATATAGTTTGGGGTGTTGTGAAGAGTACACATTCTAGAATCAGCAAAATTATTGATGAGTTTCTTAAATAGCAAAAAAAGATTGGAATTTAGTTATTGAATAGATTAGTCATTATAGAGATTGAAAATGATGTATTGACAAAGGCTGGAGGTCACAGAGCATTATGAACTAGTATAACTTCTATTTAAAATTACAATACTGAATTATTAGCTAATTCAATTCTTCAGATTGTAGCAATTAGCTATAATGCTTCCCCCCAAATATATTCAATTTATTAATGAAATAATGTACAATATTCTATATTGTATGTAAAAATGGTTACTTGGTAGTATGTTGGGATCCTTAATATACCATTACAAATTTTTCAGCTTATTAGGGAAAAATTTTATGTATTAATACTACTGTGTATTTTTAATAGTTTTAAACAAACCCAATCTAGAACTGATTACAGTTGCAAACCTGAAACTTCCAAGATAATGCTTCTCATATTTATTACAAATCTATTAGTGTTGAGAAATATCTTTAAGGCAAGTTTAATTACTCTCTAAAAAGCAAGGCATTAAGGAAATCTGGCAGAGTGCTCTCTTAGAAAGTAAATATGAGAGAGGAGTAGACAATTAAAAAATTGGAAAGCTCTGTGTCCTAATAAATATAAATATAAATAAAGAATAGTTTGGAGTAGCCTCACAATTTATAAAGAGTTTGCAACATCAAAATACTGCCCACTACTCAGCTCAGGAAAACTTTTTAATGCAAATTAGGGAATTCCACTTTAATAAACTTCCTCATCATTCAGTTACAGCTATTTATAGTTGCAGATCCACAAATGATATCATCTCCATTGTTAAGAATTATTTTCCTTCCTTTTTAACTGATTTATTGTGCATTTGTTTGTAAGTCTTTGCAATAGAGTCCTTCAAACATATAGCACAATTCTAATCCTGTACATCACACTGGTTCAATCACCAGAGAGGAATAGATGTGCTTAAGGTGAATACCATTTTCTAAAAGCAGCCGTGATTAACTTGAAATTACCACCCTCCCCCCCCCGAAAAATAAAATGAAGGACAAATTGGCGATTACAGCTAAAATGAATGAATCCTGCTGATTCCCGTTGCCTCTCAATTTGTACACGGCTGCTGAGGGCTGCTGAGTGCTGCTCTTACACTTTAAATCAAAAAGGTACCTGCCTGTTGTTCATTTACACCAGGTATCACCTGAATGAAAGTGTCCTTTATGGGCAGTGGGGAAGTCACAGGGCAACCTGCCCTGGTCCTCAAACCTGGTCAAGGGCATTTCTTCCTCAACTTGGAAAGAAGTTTTGATGTTTCGTACTATGGGGCTAGATTGGCTGGTTTGAGCTAAATTCTGAAACTTAGTAGTTGTGTAGCTTAGGGAAAATTACCTTACTCTCTATGCCTCTGATTTCACACCCATTAAATGGAGAGACTTCAATGAATGAGCCTATGTAAAGTGCATAGAATGTGTCTGGTGCATGATCATTTCTCTGGTTGCTACTGTTATTACAGGTTGAAGAAAATACATTTTAGTGTGAATGCTATGACCTTACAGCCCTTCCTAAACTTGTTTAAATAATAAAACTATTAGTAATAATTTTATTTGTTTCAATTAAAGAGGACTAGTTTATTATTTAAGAGAATAAAAAAAACACAGCATGTTGAGGAATGGCTTTTCAACTATTTGTATTTCAGTGCACCATCCTTTCTTTCTGTTTGTTAAGCTCAGGTTATTAGCATAGTCTATCCTCCTTTCACAATAAACTGAGAAATATTATTTACCAGCCGAATAACAGGAATTATTGGGTAGTGTTTCCGGCATATTTTGAATACATCGGAACAAAGTGACCAGACTCAATTCATCCCCGAAAACATGCACTTTTTTCCTCTGAATCAAGTGTCCCATTGCAAAGGTGCTGTCAGTATATAAAACCTGAAAAATGAAAGAACTTTGTCAGAAGTGAGTACAAAAATGGGAGTGAGTACAAAACAGGAGTCGTTCTGTAGTGAAAGCAGAATTAGGGGTTGAACATACCTGACCATATATAAAGAAGTAACCAGTTTCTTTGACCAATATTTTATTTTCTTTTTCTTCTAGGGCTCTTCCTCTTTTAAAGCTGAGAAGCCATGGGACAAACGTGTAAGATCCTACGATTAAGAGAATGATTGAAAAGAAATGAATTAGAGCAAGGCAATTTTTTCACCTCCATTTACTTGTTAAATTAAGCCTGAAACTTAGCAGAGAATTCCATATTAAAAAGAAAAGGAGGGTGCATGGGTGGTTCAGTGGTAGAATGCTCACCTTCCATGTGGGAGACCCGGGTTCAATTCTCATACCATGCACCCCAAACAGCACCCCCCACAAAAAAAGAAAAGAAGACAAGTCATATTGCTCCATTGATTTCTCAGCTATCACTTATATTTAAACCCAGGCGACTATCAAATATAGGAACTTGAGGGCAAACACTTTATGTGAATGACTAGTTTTAAAAATTCTTCTTAATTTTAGTTATTTCCATAATTAAAGATGGCCTAAAGAGGAGTGTTTGAGGCCAAAAAAAGGACTAAAAATACCTAAATAACACAATGATAGAGATTTTCAGTTTTTCTTTGGTTCCTATAGAAAAGGGAGCAAGTAATGTGAACAGTTTAGCAAAGAATTATGAGAAGGAAGCAAGCTCCACATCCCTTCCCCCATAGTATCCACCCTGTTTGGCAACAGAACAGGGCAATAGAATGAAAGTCAGTTTCTGAGACATAATCTTTAGTAGGAAGTGGTCAAGGGACTTTGTATCAGTAGCCTGTAATATTTGAGGTCAAGTGGTTTTCTGTTCAGTACATTAATTTTCCTCCATTATCCCTCCAACAACATCTGGGGAGTGATAAGGAAATCACCATGTTTAAGAATTGAATGAATTGGGGCAGAGAGAAGACAGTGGCTACAGAAGGAGGAAAGCTATAGAGGATGAAATAATTGAGCCGAAAATGGGTGTGAATGCTTTTGGACACCTTTAAATACTCCTTTCCAATGGATTCATATTGTAAGCACACTGGATTTCTCCCAGCAATGTTATGTGAATATTAAAGTAAAGGGTTGCTTTAGTTTGCTAAAGCTGCCAGAATGCAACATGCCATAGATGGATCAGCTTTTAATAAGGGGCTTTTTTAGTTACAAACTTAAAGTTCTTCAGAGGAAAGGCAGCTGGCTTTCCTCTGACTTTGCCATGTGGGAAAGCACTTGGTGGACATCTGTTGGGCTTCCATCCCAGCTTCTGGATTCAAACAGCTTTCCTCAGGGTGATTCCTTTCTGCATCTCCAAACATCTGAGTCTAACATCCTAGCGCTGAGATGAGGTAAACTGCTGAGCTTTCTTTTGACCTCTCTCTTTTAAGCCTCCAGCTAATTAACTTAAACATCAATCCTTGCAGAAGGCACGCCCTTTAGCTGACCGCAGATGTAATCAGCCATAGATATATTTCACATGCTGATGATTTAAGTCCACAGCAACAGAATAATGGGGCATCATCTCTGGCCACCTGACACTTGAACATAACTATCAGAAGGGTGAATCCTAAGGTTAGAGACTAGGAAATTGGGGGTATAAATAAAGGGATACAAAATAAGTGAGCAAGTGAAACTGCAGAGATGAATACTTTGACTAAGGTGAAGCTATTCAATTAGGTGAAATGAGCTCCAGCTTGAGAAGGGAGATAAGGCATTTTGGCACTAGCAGTACAAGGACAATGCCTGGGTTGGCTTAGGAAGACCTCCTTATGAATTGACTAAAGGGAACATCAGCTGTGTGCTCTCACAATACAGGAAAATTATTACCATTCATCTTCTACAGGACAAGAACACAGGGAAATCCAAAGGATTCTGTTTCATTTGTTTTGAAGACCAGAGGAGCACAATTCTGGCTGCTGACAATTTGGGATCAAGATCAAAGGAAAAACTATCCAAGTGATCTATATGTCTAACTCAGAAGACTCATATGATATGACCAAAGAGATGGAGGACAAATGCTTTGGGGCTCACCAACTTCCTCAGA
Source organism: Myrmecophaga tridactyla (assembly GCA_004026745.1). NCBI lineage: Eukaryota > Metazoa > Chordata > Mammalia > Pilosa > Myrmecophagidae > Myrmecophaga > Myrmecophaga tridactyla. Next base: position 15,219 of record PVIY010040209.1, read on the forward strand.
AAACAACAAAACAGCCACCCTCCTCTTCATCACCTAGAAACAAGATGAGAAAGGAAAAGGATGGCACTGACTCTAAAAAGTCCAGTGGCAAAAACTCTGGAGGATCAGAAGTCATAGTCCAAAGGTGCTACCTAAGTTCTCTGAGGTCCAGACTACGTGACACGATGGAGTAGTGGACCTAGAGAAGAAGCTGAAGGTAAAGCCCAAACCTGAGCTCATGTTCTCAAGCAGGAGGTAGGAGAGAAAGGAAAAGAGGTCAAAGCTCACCTACACACCCTTGCGAACACATTGGTAGTCCTGAACAGCATAGTCATAGAAGTACTAGTGAAAGCTGAGTAAATCCCATGGCCAAAAAAAAGGACACAGAACTCCAAGGACTTGGTGTCTACTAATCCCAGTAACTGCATGCATCACCAAAGCCAAGGTCTGCTCAGCTGCCCTGCAGACATTTAAATTAACTACATTTTAAAATGTAATCAAACCCATCTCAATAGTAACATAGGCTTTTACTATTTCTCTTTATAAAGTCTCTGGGGTTAAAGTTTCTTAATCACTTGAGTATTAGTTACTGGAAGAGGTTTACCGTTTTCACAGCCAAATATACTGGAATTTTTAGCATAATCCATTGTCGCTGAGAATACAATTGTCCAAAGTTTTGATTCGTCCATATGGTCCTTGAAGCTATAGACCCAGTTTATAATGAGAATGTCAGTTACTTCTAATCTTTTTGCTGTATTTTTAGAACTCAGCATTGTAAGACCTTTCCACTTGGCAGGTAGAACTGTAGGGTAGAAAATTGGCTTACTAGGCTAAGATAATTTGATGCTAATAATCTTAAGATTGGCCAACTACACTTAAAAAATTAGCTTTTTTTCTTCTTTATTTTTCCTTCCTTCCTTCCTTCCTTCCTTCCTTCCTTCCTTCCTTCCTTCCTTCCTTCCTTCCTTCCTTCCCCATGGTAAAGCTTTGTACCCACTGAGCAGTTCCCATGGGCTAGGAGGAGGAGGGATCAGGGCTTTATTACTTAAAGCGTATAGAGTTTTCATTTGGGATGATTAAAAATTCTGAAAATTGTGGTGATGGTTATGTATCATTGTGATTGTAATTAAAGTCAGTGAATTGAACACTTAAAAATAGTTAAAATGGTAAATTGTAAGGGATGTATTGTGGTTTGGAGCTATGTATCCCAGAAAAACATGTTCTTAAACTTAATCCATTTCTGTGGGTATGAACCTTTGTAAATAGGACTTTTTGATGAGTTTCCTTTAGATAAGCTGTGGGTCTTAATCCTTTAACTGAAGACTTTATAGGGAAGGTCACAGATAGAGGGAAAAAAGTCATCGAGGGAACAGCCAGAAGCTGAAAGTCAACAGAATTTGGAAGAGAAAGGAAAAGCCAGGAGAGGCCACCATGTGACGACAGAGGAGATCAGGACCAAGGGTCAGCAGCAGCCCCAGAAAACCAGTCTTCAAGAAAAAAACTTCCCTTTGCTGATATCTTGCTTTGGACTTCTCCTAACCTCCAAACTATGAGCCAATAAATTCCCATTGTTTAGGCCAATCCATTGCCTAAACTTCTCCTAACTTCCAAACTATGAGCCAACAAATTCCCATTGTTTAGGCCAATCCATTGCATGATATTTGCTTTAGCAATGAGGAAACTAAAACATGTATATTTTAGCACAATAAAAAAGAAAAGGTCATTTATAACATAGTTTTTAATTTTGTTTAAATGAGACCATATATCCAAAACATATTTTGACTTACAGTAATGAAAAAATGAAAGGAAAAATTAATATAGTGATAGCTATTATTATAAATACAAGCTGATGACTTTGAAGGCAAGTACTTTCATGTTATAATGACACTCATTTAATGTTCTAACCAAAAAAGGGCTAAAGTTCTATGATTTTTTTTTCTTTAACAATACACATCTTGGATTCTAACTTTAGTAAAAACAAGGACTGTTTATGTTTGGCTCACTGCCATTTCCCCAACGACCTAATACAATGACTGGCCCATAGCTGACATGCAATAAATATTTATTAAGCTAAGTAATTTAACTTTAAACATAAAATAATTCAAAATGAGAACTTACTATGACATTTATATGCAAACATTCAATTGTTTTCATAAAAGCATTTTACTGCCCAATTACTGAAATTTTGGAAAATGTAAAGCCCTCCATCACAGAGTCAGTTGAAGTAAAGCACTTATTTCTAAAAATATTTGTTTATATTCAGGCTAGTGCTTAAGAGATATTTATTTAATGAAATATTTGCAATAATTTAAATAGATTTCATAATTCCTTATAGCATATTTGTATCTGTAAAATTAGCGACCAAGTTCTTACCAATCTATTTGCTGTATTGTCCAAATAAAAATAATAGTAAGTAGATATTAGGTCTGTATTCTTATTTTCTCCTGATATTTTATTTTGGCTCTTTATTATTTCTTGTTGGCTATATTCTTATTCAAGACATAGTACATCTTTACTTGTTTTTATTTATTATTTGAATCCTTACACATATGCGTGCCTGAGTACAAGTGCAGAAATCATACTCCATAAGGATGAGAAGTTTATTTTAGTCATAGCTGTATATCCAAATGTGAAGAATAGGGCCTAGTACATAGTATAAACTCAATAAGTAGTTATCATTGAAGGAGTGAATTTCAACTTTGAAGAAAACAGGCTAAAAGGCAAAGTAAATACCGAAGCAATTATAAACAAGTATAAATGGCATAAGATGTTTCTAAATCTTAAACCTTACTTAGATGTTTAGTATGCTAATTAAACTCCAGATACATGTTGTTTTAGTTTCATAGGCTGCTGAAGCAAATGTCACGAAATGGGTCGGGATAAATGATAGGTTATTCGCTCACTGTTTTGAGAATACAAAACATTTGGAAAAATGTCCAAATCAAGGCATCATCAAAGTGATGCTTTTTCTCCAAAGACTGTGGCATTCTGGGACTGGCCGCTGGGATCCCTGGTTCCTCTGTCACATGGCAATGGACATGGTGACCTCTCTTGGTCTCTTCCTTCTTTTCTGAGCTCCATTTCATCCTCTTGCTTCCCATGCCTTTCTCTCTCTCATGTTGGAATTCATTCTGCTTTAGAGCTCCAATAATAAGACTAAGACTCATCCTGATTGGCTGGGACACACATGCCCTAACTGAAGTAACCTCATTGAAAGGTCTTACTTACACTGGGGCCACACCCACAGGAGTGGATCAAATTTAAGAATATTTTTTTCTGGAATACATAGCTCTAAACCACCACAATACACTACTTAAAATTTAACCATTTTATCTTTTGTTTTTCAAACTATCACACATGTAAAAGGCCAATATATGGTAAGTGCTTACTCTGTAGAGTGTTTTTCTAAACTTGTGGATGACACTTATTAAGGCAAATATTTAAGAATTTGGAAGTAAACTTCAAGAGTCTTTACATTTATTATGGTTAGGGAACAATGATAGTACAATGCCATCTAATACATAAAACTTAAACTTCCTAACTCCATCCAGCTTTAAACACTCAATGTATTTAAATGTTTTCAAAATTTTAGCAAAATTTGATATATACTATGTGATAATAAATAAAATTAATATCAATATTAGTGTATGAAAATATTTTACATGTATTCCTGAAAATGCCTGCCCTTGGAAAAATGGAATTTCCTATTCTGACATATATGGCATAAATAAGTGTTATTAAAACTAAGTTTGATAGAAAACATGATACATTTGTTAATATGTGTTTTTATCCTACTTCAAATACAAATTTTCCTTCCAAATATTTATATGGCCAGGTTGCCTTTCTCAATGATTGAAAATAAATGCCACAGAGAGCATCTGTTGCTCAAAGTTATCACATTTGAATCCTTCTCTTGATTTTCTGTTTTTGTCTTAAAGCTATGTAAAATTGAAGGTATTTAAAAGAGAAAGTATTTAGTAATACATTTTAAAAGTGGCTTCAATTAATCAAAGCAACAAATAGCAGCATTTTGTATAAAACATGTATTTTGGCATGGTGATTCCCAGTAATCAAAGGCTTGATTAGGTAGATGACATTGAGTTATAAAAATTAATAGAAATTCATTTTAAGTTTAGAAATAATTCATTTTATATTTAGAAATTAATTAATAGAAATCATGGAGGGCTATGTAGACTTGGTTACCTAGAGGCCAATATATACATGGCGCAAGGGGCAAAAGGGATTCTGTGGTATTTTAGAAATATTGCTATGTGGTGACTAGGGAAGACATAATGCGAAAACAAGGGCAAGGAAACCAGTTAAGATGAGAGATGGTGGTGGTTTGTGCTAGGGTGGTGAGGCGGCAATGAAGAAAAGTAAATTAATTCAAAATAGATCTAGGAGAAATAAAGAGTTTGGAGATTAATGTGCTGTTTTAGTTTACTAAATGCTGCTGGAATGCAATATACTAGAAATGGAATGGCTTTTAAAAAGAGAATTTTTTAAGTTACAAGTTTACAGTTCTAAGACCTTAAAAATAAACTAAGGCATCCGGAGAAAGAAACCTTGACTCAAGAAAAGTCGATATCTATCACATGGGAAAAGCATGTGGCTGGCATCTGCTGATCCTTGTTTCCCGTCCATTGCTTCCAGATTCTGATGTCAGTCATTTCCTCTCTAAGCATCTATGAGTCTTCACTTAGTTCCTCTGGGGCACAGCTCTGGGTTCTGGCTTGCTTAGCATCTCATGGTAAGGCATGTGGCCATGTCTGCTGGGCTCTGCATTTCCAAATGGCTGTGCTGAGGCTTCTGCTCTCTCTGCCATCACAGCAAGCATCTCCCTCAGCAATCCGAGCATCTCCAAATGTCTGTGTTTCAGTTGACTCTGAAACAACTGTGTTTTCTCCAAAATGTTTCCCCTTTTAAAGGACTCCAGTAAACTAATTAAGACCCACCTTGAATGGATAAAATCACATGTCCATCTAATCAAATTTCTCACCCATAATTGAGTGGGTCAATCTCAGTGGAAACAATCTAACCAAAGGTTCCACCCTACATTATTGAATCAGGATTAAAGGACATGGCCTTTCTGGGGTAGCCAACATTTTCAAATCAGCACATGTCCTGAGTTAGAAGGAGGAGTCAAGAATGACCGCCAGAATACTGAAGAAATAACTGAGTACACAGCCACAAGATTTACTGAAATGGAAAATGCTGGAGAAGGAATAGACCTGGGGAAAAGCTCTAGAGTTCAGGCTAAAATGCCCCCCAAGATATTAGAGAAGAGCTGTTCAATAAACAGAGGTACAGAGAGGTATGGAGCTCAGGAAAGTTGTTTGGACTAAAGAGACATGTTTAAGCTACTAGCATATAGATGTTATCGACACCAAAGGAATATTTAAGAAAGGCAACTATATAAGAAGAAAAGAGAATGAGATTGTTTCATGGATCCTAAGAACATCAATATTTTAGTGATACCTTTGAGAGTAATTTGCAAAGAGGACTAAAAAGGAGTGGTCAAAACAGTAGGAAAATATGTTAGAGAAATAAATCAAAGGGAAGAATGCATTTTAAGAAGAAGGAAGTCATTAAGTCTCAAATGCTATTGACAAGATTTAAGCACATCTTATCGTCCTCAGGAAGTTATTATATAGGTAAAATAGATGTAAACAAGAGATTTCCACTATCAGCAAGATTGCAAAAATAACAGCCTTTCCTTTTTTTTTCTCCTGTAAATCAACCAAAAGAGACAGACAGATGCATATACACCAAAAAAATTGTACAGATTTCCCTAAAGCAACTAAGATCAGGCAGAACCTGAGTGAAGAAATGAAAAGACGTAAGAAACAGTGAGGGGGCCTGTCAATAGCAGACTTCAGGAAGGACAGGCAAAAACAGACTTCCTGATGGTGAAGAAGTCCTCACATACAGCACTCTCCTACAAACAGACAGTACAGGAAATGTCAGTGTCAGTCAGAAAATTTGGGAGATTAGGAGAAAAAAAAATAAAACCATCATTTAACTGAAGATCTAAGTAAAAGTCCGTACACAATGAAATGAGATGGAAGTAAAGACAATGTTCAGGCTTTGAGGGAAAAAAATAAGTAACATTACATGTAATTGAAACCCTGGAAGAGAAAACACACAAACAAACAATAGCAACAACAAACAATGAAACTGAAAAACCATTTAGAGCTACTACAAAGTGAAAGTATATACCATCTGCAAGGGAACGTTGATTCAGTGCAGTGGATTCAATGGCTTAAGACAGTACAAATGTATTGTCTTACAGTTCTAAAGGCCAGAAGTCTCCCTGGGAAGGAATCAAGGTGTAGGCAGGGCTGCATTCCTTCTGGAGGCTGCAGGAGAGAGTCTATTTCCCTGCCTTTTCCAGCTTCTGGAAGCTGCCTACATTCCTTGGCTGGTAACCCTGCATCACTCAGACCTCTGCTCCTACCATTTCATCTTCTGACTCCAGCTCTTCATGCCTCCCTCTTATGAAGACCCTGATGATTACTTTGGGCCCACCAGGATAATCTGGGATAATCTTCCCACTCAAGGTCTTTAATTACATCTGCAAATTCTTTTTACCAAGTAAAGAACATTTTCATAAGTCTTGAGAATGAATGTGAAGATCTATAGGTGGCCACTATTTTTCCTACCGAAACAGCCAACCCTAAAATAATTTGTTGAACTTCAAAGATAAAAAAATCCTTTGAGCAACCAGGCAAAAATATTAAGCCACTTTTCAGAAACAAAGTGCTGATACCTCAGTTTTCTCTCAAGTGTATATAATGCTAAAGGACAATGGAGAAATTCCCACAAGACACTCAAGGAAAGAAAGAGAGAGCAGAGAACTTTATATCTAGTGCCGGTCCTTCAAGTATAAAGCCTACAAAGGAATAGCTTTGTCAATGCAAACATTTAGTGAATGTTGTTCCCATGAGCCTATTTTGAGTAAACTAGTAGAGAAAAAATTCAGCCAAACTAAGATGTGAATGAGGAAAGCAAAGCAAAAAGACTGGCAATAGGTATTGAGTATATTTATCTGTACAACTAAGATAAACACATGAAGAAAATGGTTTGACAGAAAAGAATAAAACTGTTTATGCCCTCACAATGTGGAAATGGTGCAACTAATAAAAAACGGTAGGTAGCAGGATAAAAACATTGATAGTAAAGTAAATTCATTTGCAACAGCTAAGGTTCAAAGGATAACACTTAATGTTGACATATTAAGCAATAGAAACATAAATCTTTTAACAGTACATAGATAAAGATTGAGTAATAGAATATTACTGCCAAAAAGACCTGTATGATGAGAATAATAGAGGAAGCAAAAAGGAAT
>PVIY010040210.1:0-22588 GCA_004026745.1 Myrmecophaga tridactyla
AATGTTAATAGACATCTTTACTATAACCTGTCTGTTAGGCAGAACTTCCCCCATAATGTAATCAACCCCATGCAACAGGCTGTGACTCCTATTGCCCTTTGGTAGCTGTAATCTTGCAATAGCTCCACTTACCCAGTATCCACCCTCTGGCAGTTGCAACCATGAATGACTACTACAACCTATAAAATTTTAAACCACATCATTAAAGAGCTGCCAACTCCTGGCTTAGCTCCTCCTATGCCTCACCCCCACTTCTAAACCAACTAATGAGAACCTGCCAATTTCCCATGCCTACCAAAACCTCAGTCCCTCTGATATAAAAGGTCATCCATTATCCTCTCCAAATGCATTGATGCTTTCTTCAGATCCCCTGTTACTGTATCCCATGAATAAACCTTTGCCTGTGCCTGGATGGTCTCCACCTCTCATTTCAGTCCATATTCCTCTAACATTTGGGGCCAAAACCTGTGAATGAGAAGGCCTTGAGCGCCTAGGCAGTGGGGAGCATCCACCTTGACATTGTCAACTGAGTAAACAATACTGGACACTAATTCTTCTGCTGGGTGAGTCTTGGGCCTTTCCAGAGGATCCTGTTCCATTCCATTTCCCAAAAAATCCTAACATAAGGTCAGCAACCCTCCCCGGTAAAGGAGAACTATCCCCTGATCCAGACCTGCCACCCAGAGGATGCTCAGCATCGGTTTTGGTTTCTTGCACATGGCTACAGATGGATTGAAGCAAAAAGACAAAGATATGCCTGTCTTTTTCTCTTCTTTCACTCCCCAGGTCTCTAAGGCTCATCCTTCCCTCTGCTATGGGCAACACTCATTACTCCACATCAGTCTGGCTGCACTATAAATTAAACAGTAACAGCCAATGGCCTGAACATTGTACTTTTGATGTTCAAATCCTCCAGGACCTTGAGGATTTTATACAGTGCAATCACAAATGGTCTGAATTTCCTTACAACAGGCTTTCTTTTTTCTCCACAACCATCCTTTCCTCTGCCAACCCTGTACCACCTATAAAATTTTGGTCCTTGGTGATAACCCTCTTTTCAGTTCCCCTCCTCCAACAAAAAAATCAGAAAAACCCTCTGCAGAAAAATTCCATACAAGATTTTGACCTTTCTGACCACATACACCCTTCTTCCCACTACATTCCTCAAACTTCCTCCAAGTCCACCCCTCTTTCTTCCCATTCCTCCTCACAAATACAGATCTTGATCCTGCTGATCTCTCAGCACCACCACCCCTTATATCCCACCAGCAGTGTCCTCTCAAATCTCTCAACTCCACCCAAAGCCACTCAGCCTCCACAAGCCTCCATCCCTACAGAGCCCCACTTCTCCCCCCACACACACACTCTTGTTCACATCAAATCCCTTCTTCTTCCCCTGAAACCCACTCTAAACCCACCTCCAACATTCTTCCCTGTAGGGAAATGGCAGGAGCAAATGGAATTGTCCAACTACATGTTCCCTTCTCTCTTTCTAATCTCAGCCAAATAGAAAACCACCTAGGATCTTACTCTTCTGATATTTTCCATTACATAAAAGAATTCCAATACCTGACCCTATCTTATGACCAAGATAGTTATATTATACTGACCTCCACTACAACTCCCAAAGAAAAAGCCCAGATATGGGTCTCAGCCACAGCATTTGCTGATCCACTTCACACCCAAGACCCCAGTAGATATCTGGCAGGTCCAGCTGTGGTTCCTACCACTGCTCCCAATTGGAATTATCAGCTTGCCTCCCCCAACCTAACCCAATTCATGTTTAACCTACCTAACAGAAGCCATAGAAAATGTCTGCTCTTACAGCAGTAAGCTATGACAAAATACAAGAAATCACTCAAACACCCAGAGAAAACCCCCTGCTTTCATGAACATGTTCACTGAAGCCCTCCTCAAATATACAAATCTAGACCCTAACTTGGAGGTGGACAAACTATACTTACATAACCATTTCCATTCCCAATCCTTCCCAGACATTAGGAAAAAACTTCAAAAATTCAAAGACAGGTCACAGACTCCTCAAAAAGACCTCATTAAAGGAGCCTTTAGGGTCTTTAAGGATAGAGATGAGGTAAATAAGCAACAAAAACTGAAAAGAGGTCAGGTGAAATATAGCTTACTTGCAGCCTCTATCCAGGACAGCTGAAAAGGATGTCGGGACCCTGCTTCAAGTATGGCAGAGAAGGACACTGGGCAAGAGCCTGCCTTAATTCCCAGGTTCCATTGGGACCTTGTCTGGCATGTGAAGTCAAGGGTGATTGGAAGTTGGACTGCCCTCAGATGTCTGGCTGGAAAACAGGCTCTGACTATCCGTAGACAACCAAGGCTCCACAAGGTCGCTAGCCCTGAGCCAGGATTATCTCTCCCAGAGCTTCTGGGATTAGCCACTGAAGATCGATTCTGCCTGGGATCAGAAGGCCCCTCCATCAGCACAGCTGAGCCCAGAATAACAACAGCAGTTGCTTGATCTCTTTCCTTTTAGATGCTGCAGCTACCTATTGGGTCTTATGGAAATGTACAGGACCTTTAGTTCCTTCCTGTATCTCCATCGTGGAGGTTGATGACTTAGTCTCTAAACTCCTCACTACCCAGTCACCTTAGAAACAACGAGCTCCTCCCATCCCTTCCTGGTAATACCAGCATGTCCTACCTACCCTCTTGTTAGTTCAAGACATGTTAACAAAATTTCATTCCACTATTACCATCCCCACTCCTGACTTCCAAACTACTACCCTCTTCCTTTTATTCCCTCCACCTGTACCACCCCGCCACACACACACACCCAAATCTTCCTGCAGTCCTCTCTAACCAGTCCATTGTAACAGTAGATGTTGTTCTAGAGTCAGGTGCCATCAGTATGGGTAGAACTTTACCCAGCACTTTAGAAAAAGCAATCAGTGTCATTTCCACACTTTCATAATGTACAGGCATCCATATATGCTAGGAAACATCCTCATGTCTCCTTCACCCATAGGAAATTATATCCCTACCTTAACCCAAACTCAACAGGCCTTATGGGACATTGTTAACGACTCTTTACCTCGACCTTGCTTCTATGTCCCCTCCTTTAAAGTGTGCCCAAGGGGCTGGGATTATATAAATCTCATAACCCTAAGCCTCTAACACCCATTTGGACAGGACCTACCTACTTCTCCTCACACCCCCACACTATAGCAAAACTCTCTAATTTCTCTTCCTGGATACATTTTTCCCGGTTAACACCTGCCTCAATTCCAGAAAACAGGAACCAACAACCAGACTCACTCATATATAATCAACAAAAACTCTCAGCTATTGCCTAGCCATACCTGCAAAGAGAAAGGAAACCTGAAATTATGAATTCAGAAACTTCTGTGTGAGACCCCCCGCAACTAGCTCCTTAAATGCCATCTGTAACCAAAACCAGCACAATAGGCCTCTTCCTGCTAACTTTTCTCTTCCTACTCTCTCTCATCCTTCTATCAATCCTTGAAGACATCCACCCCCTTGTCTGCCCTATGTGTAACAATTCCTTTATTTGGTGGCACTCTCCATGAAAACCCCAAATTCCTACATCACCACACTGAGTACTTCCTAGCCATTTGGACATGGCTAGAGCCACTTATTGCTACATTTATACTTCCATCTTCATGCTTCCATTTTGCCCCCATACTAATACAACCTTTCCATCAGTTTATCTCTACCCAGGTAAAAAGCTTCTCTCTTGGTATGATGTTTCTCCAATTCCACTAGCTGCCCCATCAGCCACCAGACTCTGGCTCTGAGCCTGAAAACCGTCTTTAATCTCTGTCATAAACCCCTGCCTCCCCTTCAGACATAGACCCCTAACAGCAAGAAGCAGCCAGAATGCACAGCATCATTAATTATCCTTACTCTCTCTTCTTGGCCAAACCCAATAGCCCCTCCCTACCCACTTCTTCTTTTATATATAAAACCAAAGGCTGGAAGGTTAGGCATAACCCCTTCCCCCATAATGTGACCAACTCCATGCAACAGTCGGTGCCTCCTCTTGCCCTCTGGCAGCTGCAATCTTGTGATAGCGCCTCTTATCCAATATCCATCCTCTGGCAATTACAACCCTGCACGACTTCTATAGCCTTTAAAATGTTAAACCCCACCAATGAAAAGCTGCCACTCCCTGCTTAGCCCCTGCTTCTAAACTAATGACAATCTGCCAAATTCTCCCACCCACCAAAACCTCAGTTCCTCTGATATAAAAGATCCTCCATTATCCTTTCCAAATGGGCTGGAGCTTGACCCCTGCCACTGCACCCTGGGAATAAACCTTTGCCTGTGCCTGGATGTTCTCCACCTCTCATTTCAGTTCCTGTTCCTCTAACAATGTCCAGAATTGAAATCATGATCTTCCCCTAAAGCCTGCTCTACTAGCCCTCATCTTCATCTCAGATTATGACAGCTCCATCTTTCCAGATGCTTGGAGTCATCATTGACTCTTCTCTTTTTCTCACACCCCACATTTAATTCTTGGAAATTTTGTTGGCTCTGCTGCTACTTTCTGGTCCCAGTCATCATCATTACTTGCCTTAATCATCAATGGCCTCTCTAATTAGTTCTCCTGCTTCCAATTTTGTCTTCTCTTTGGCCTTAATACAGCATCTATAGTGATCCCTTTAAAAATGTAAGCCAGCTCATTGAAAGTCTGCTCATAAACCTCAGTGGTTTTCCACTTCATCATAATAAAGACAGAGTCCTTACAATAGCCTAGAAAGCTGTATAAGATGTCATAACCTGCTTCTGACTTTAACTCCTATTGTAGCCCCTCTTACTCATTTTGCTCCAGTCATAGGGTCTTCCTTGCTATTCTACAACAGGTCAGTCATGCTTCTACCTCAAGACATTCTGTATGCTTTAAACAGTCTTCACCATGTATCCCCATAGCTAATTCTTCTATTGTTTAAAGTCTTTACTCGAATATCTTTTTATGGAGCTCCCCTTCCAATTTGCCTTCCCCCTTAATCTACTTATTCCCCTCCCCTATATCACTTTTCATCTTCTAAATATGAAATAATTCACTTACTTTCCTCATCTGTATCCTTCCAAAAGAATATAAGCTCCATGAGGATAAAGTTTTCTGCTTTTGTCCCCTAGTTCTAGAAGTGTCTATCACATTGTAGATGTTTTATTGAAACTAAAAATATCCAGTTCAACTGTCGTTTACTGAGAACTTACTTTGTGCAAAGTACTGTGGTAGGCACCAATGGAAAGATATTAGGTCAAATGAGAAAAGAGCCCTCCCCTCAAAGAGCTTATTATAATTATTAATAGAGTCAGTCAAGCAAAGACTGCCCAGGTGGCATGATTGTTGGGACTTGGAAGAGTTTCTTTGTTCCTCAATTTACCTCATACACGAATGCACTAATGCTTGAAATTCCATAATTAGAGATTAACCACTCTGTAGATCTGTGACCTTGAGCAAGTTATTCAACATTTCTAAGTCTCAGATTTTCTATTTCTAAAATGACAAGAATAGTGCCCATCTCATAGAGATTTTTGTGACAGCTAAATGAAATCACCCTTGAAAAAAGGCTTAGTACACTCTATGGCATGTACTAAGCATGAATGGATGTTGGCTATTATTATCCATATTCTTGTCTCAAAATGCTTATCCTCATGAAAATTTAAAATCTTTTTGCAGAGGTACTGAATGTTTCTGAAAACCAAATAGAGCAGGTGCTGACACCATGGCACAGAGTTGACTTTTAGGCAAGAGGGAGAAATGATGATATTTATCATTGTGTACCACCATCCCAAACAAGGAGGATTTGCTCTTGACTAAGTTCAATACTGAGGACCAGAATAGAGACAGAACAGGTAAGTCAGAGCAAGGAAATAATCCAGCCTCACTACGTAGAAGAACTGGTCTTTGTCTTCATTTCCTGGATAGGCACCTCTTACATCTTTGTAATTTCCCAAGATAGGAGATATGCTGGGAACTACATCAGATAATTCATATGCTAATGAGATGATAGGGTCCATCCAACACCTTGTAACTTTAAAGTACAGGCTGGCCACATCAGGAAGACCAACCATATGAATAAGGGGGCTGAGCTTTGCACCAACCATATCAACCCATCTTCCTAATTCTGGGAAAGTGGGTATCTGGAGATTGAGTACAATTATGTGGGCATTGATTCCATTAAACATGCCTACATAATAAAACCCCATATAAACTTGGGACATTGGAAACTCTGATGAGCTTCATGGTTGATCATGACATTGCTATGCAGGGAGGGTAACTCATTCTGACTCCATTGGAGAGGACACTGAAGCTTGCGCTTCAGACTTTCCCAGTCTTTATGTGTCTCTTCTTTTTGGCTTCCTATTTGTATCCTTTTAATATAACAACTATAATCTCAAGCCTTGTGCTTTCAATGGATTCTATGAATCTTTCTAGTGAATCAACAAACCCAAGGGGGTTGTGGGAACTCTCAACTTTGTAGCCAGTTGGTCAAAAGTGCAGGTGGCTTGGTCCCCAAACTTTACAACTGGTACCCAACAGGCAATCTTGTAGAGGATTGCCCTTAACTTGTGGAATCGAGCCTAACTCTGGGTAGAATTGGAAATGAATTGAATTGAGGCACACTGCAGTATTCCATTTGTGTCAGAAGCTATTGGAAGTTGCAGAAGTTTTTGCAGCTGTTAAAACATTTATCATCCCCAATGATGCCATCTCCTATTTCTCTTCTAAAATGAAGATTAACAGAGGAAAGTATATATGATAAACACTTTATCACTTAACAAAAGGTTCTAAAAATATTTTGAACCACTAATACGTATGGGCTTCTCTCATGTCTTTTATATAATTTCATTCTCAGAACACCTCTGACAGTTATATATTATTATCCTTATTTTATAATCAAGGAAATAAACACTCAATGATGTTAAATTGTCTAAAATTATAAAGTTAGCAAACAATGCAGAGATCTAGAATTCAAAGCTATGATTTTCAATCAATACCTTAATACCACTCTATCCTACTTCCAGTAAAAGTAGAAAACTATGAAGAAAAAAAAATGCAGGAACCATATTGGACAAATCCTTAAAAAAGAGCCATGAGAACTTTTCAGTGCTTCAAGAGAGCCAATTCTATGCATCTCTTTCTGAATCTACGTTCAACGATGTCACATTGGTAGCTTGAAATAAGCCATCATGGAATAGCTATATTATAGAAATCAGCAAAAACTACAACCCAGGTCTTTCTTTTCTGAGAGCCAGCTGACCAGCACACATTGTAACAGACCTAGAGTCCGAGGATTCATCCATGGGATCCAAGAATGCCTGATACCAGTGTCTCTGGGAGCCAGGAACAGATTTTAAATGACCTGACAGACCTGCTCAATCAGCATTCTCAAGCATAAGAATCTCCTGTCCAGTGAAGAGTCCTGCCACCAATAATGTGTGAAGAACAAAACCACCGGATCCCTTCCTGAAAGGTGGGATCAGTGGGGAGAGGGGAGAGAGAACCTGGGGCACTGAGGATCAGTTTCACCTGCTTCAATGCTACCTGTGGCCCACTCTGGCATTCCAGGAAGCCAGCATAGACACTCACAACCTGGAGTGACTAGAGGGAGAGTGCCAGGCCCTCCCAGCCCCCCACCAGCCTCCTTCTACACTACTCCTTCATCCAACTATTCATTTTAATCACACCTTTGGATGTTTTTTTCTATTTTATCATCAGGAAAACCCAAGCATGAATAAGAATACCTACCCAGGCCACTTAAAAGCATCTATTTAATCAGAAATCTCTATTTAATCAGAAAATGTGATCTGGGATGGGAGGTTCTGGCAAAATGGAACCACTTTCTCTTTTGGTAAATAGAGAAAATGCCCCTCCCAAACCTAATAGGCATTTCTTGGTTTTTTTTCCCTGGATAAATGGGAAGATAAACTATCCAAAGAGAATATCCAATCCAACCTGAAAACATGAACAGGACTTGCTTTTTCCTGTGGGGGGGTGTGAGTAAGACGTGTGTTGCAGTTTTCTAAGTTGCTGCTTCTTATTGCACTAAGGGGAAAGAGAGAATCAAAAAAGTTGGGTTGGTTAAAACCGGCTCTGGATGTATTTCTTCCTGACACCTAGTATTATTCAAATGACAGCAGATATGACCGAAAGCATCTATCACACTCCCCGACTGGCTTTAATTTCCCACCAAGGGAGGCTGCATTCAGCACACTGGGCTGGGGTTGGGGGGGGATAATGAGGCAGCAGAACAAGCTGCCAGAGTGGGGCATTGATTTTAGGTGCTGAAAATAGAACCTACGGCAGTTTACAGCCGGCTGCCCTGTCTAGAAGTGGATTATCAGCTGAACAGCACGAGTGCAGGGAGATATTTCCAGGCAATCAGATTGCCTTATACACAGAGCATTAATTCTCCAGAAATATGCTGTTGACCAATCAAAATGGCTTCCTCTTCAAAAAGAGCCTGTATTCTCCAAGGCAACTTCACAGTTTCAAATAGCAATAATGACCTCTGCTTGCAGGGCATGTTCCTGGAATTAGCACCTGGGTTGGGTTAATGGTATAAAGTACAGCTTTTCCTAACTGGTCATTAATCCCAAGTAAATACCTAGCAACTCGATTTCTGAGACTTTAGGATAAACCTGAAATTAAATGGCCTCGTCAGACCAAGAAGATTTAATATAGGAAAAGCTAATGACCACAATAGCCTCCCCCTCTGGGTGCAGTGTGGGAGAAGCTAATCTAAAAAGCATTTTTCCTTTCATGGCATTGGAAATGCCAGTTTCCAAATAGGAGCTCACCATCCTTACTAAGTGGAGATATGTCACTGACCCTTCAGTCCCTGAGGAATGAGCTGTGAGTTGTTTTTCTAGTTAGTGATGATAGATTTTGAACTGATTCACTCATGATCTCTGACCTGCACACCCACCTCACTCCCATGATCAAAAAGCATGTCTACAGGGCAGCTAGCTTGGCTTGAGCTGCTGTAGGTGACTGAGTGGCCAGCCACATTAACCAGGGATGGAAGTCCTGGCCTGGGCTCTTTAACTTTGCTAATGAGGCCAGCCAAGCTGACCAATCAAAGCTCCAATAGATACACCTTCTCTTGAAGAGTGCATTTCTTTTAGCCCTATAATTTTCTGCAATCCTCTAGTCTCATCATTCTCCAAGATCATTCAGTGTTTGGGGGTTTCAGAGAGATACATTATAGACTTTGGGTGGGTGGAGAGAAGGGAGGGGTATGAGGACAGATGGCAGGGAGAAGGGTCACATGGCAGAGTGTCAAACTTTATGCTTCAATCAGAAAACCTAGGCTTTTACTTGTTTTATATATTGAAGATTTTTGTCAATTTTCATTTATTAAAATTGTTCTGCTGCTACAATTCCTGTTCAAAGACATCTGATTCTAGACAGTTTCATCCTCTCACAGATGAGGGAACAGCTTCTTCCCAGTCGCTGTTTGGCAGCACTCCAACCACGTAAGCTGGGACTTTGGTTCAGCCATGCCCTTGTACCCTTGGTTCCAACAACTTTTATTACTTGTTCCGCTCTCTTGAAAATTTACATTACTGCCTTGTTTTGCTAATTAGCATTTTTTTTGAATATGTTGTATCTTCCTCAAGAGCAGGATAATGAACTATATTTTGTATCCTCTTCAGTACCTAGCACAATATCTTATGCAACATAAATATTGATTCCTTGGGGGAAATGACAAACAGTAACAGCATTGAATGTTTTGGCCAAAGAAACAGAAGATTCAGCTAATGGTGGCTTCAGCAGTTGGTATATTGGTTTTTCTTGATTTGGGGGCCTGTTTTTTATTGGTTTGTTTTTCTGTTTTCTTAACATTGTCAATAAGTATAGAGGTGGTCTATTGCTGACGTTTGTTGAATGGTTTAATGATTTCAGAATTCACCATTAACTAATGATCTCAAAAAGGCCACCCCTGCTCAAGGCTTCACATATATATTCAAGGAAGCAAGGAAAGGGAGAAATTGTGTCAAAAACCCCGCCTCATTAAGAAAAGTACAATTTTTTCCAGAACCTCCTAGCATAATTTCTTGTAATGTTTCCATCAACAACTGTGAAGAGTCTGAGATTTTCATTGCAAATACTTGACCCAAGTTGAGAGTTCATAAAATTTAATTAATTCATTCATTATTAGCTCTAGAGGCAAATGGTCTAGGATTGGTTACAAATTTGGTCACAGGACAACTCCTATAATTCTTGGCATCTATTTTGGATTGAATTGTGCCCCCTCCCCAAAATGTGTCCAAGTCCTAACTCCCAGTTATGTTAATGTGACACCATCTGGAAATAGGAGCTGAAGATTTTTTTGTTAAGATGAAGCTACACTAGAGTAAGGTGAGCCCTTAATCCATTATGACTGGTGAACCTCATAAGCAGAGGAAATTTGGACACAGAAAGAGACACAAAGATGACCATGGGATGGAGGAAGTAGTTGAGTTATGCCGCTCCAAGTCACAGAGCATCATGGACTGCTGTCCACTCGCCAGAAGCCAGGAAGGAGGCCTTGAATGGCTTCTCCCCCATTAAGAGGAACTATGGCAATGCTGACAACTTGATTTTGGATTTCTAGCATCCAGAACTTTGAGAGAATAAATTTCTGTTTAAGACAACTAGACTGTGGTATTTTGTGACAGCTGCCCTGGAAAGCTAAGGCATCATCCCTGGTGTTCTAGTTTGCTAGCACCAGAATGCAATGCACCAGGATTGGCTTTTAATAAAAGGGGATTTATTTTGTTAGTTCTTCAGAGGAAAGGCAGCTAACTTTCATCTGAGCTTCTTTCTTATGTGGGAAGGCTCAGGGTAATCTCTGCTGGCCTTCTCTCCAGGCCTCTGGGTTCCAACAACTTTCCCCAGGGTGATTTCTCTCTGCGTCTCCAAAGGCCTGGGCTGAGCTGCAAGTGCTGAGATGAGGTATGCTGAGCTGCTTCGGCTGTGCTACATTGAGCTCTCCCACTTAAGCACCAACCAATTAAGTCAAACATCATTCATTGCAGCAGGCACGCCTCCTAACCGACTGCGGATGTAAATCAGCAACAGATGAGGTTCATGTGCCATTAGCTTATGTCTGCAGTAACAGAACTAGGTGCCTTTACCTGGCCAAGTTGACAATTGAATCTAACTACCACACCTGGCAATGGGATAGGGTACAGGTCAGGGTGCCCCTACTGGAAGGAACACAAACACTTCTGCTCACATCCTCTTGCCCAGAACTTAACCACACAGCCACACGATGCTGAGGGAGATAACTCGGAAGTCATGGGCCAGCTAAATGTTGAGAGATTTGTAATTAACAAAGGGATGGATGGACATCAGTGGACTATATTCAACTTATGGCACCACCTCAAAAATAAGACTGATTATCCTCAAAGGAATAACAATTAAATGGGCAACCAATACTCTATAAGCAAGCAAAACAATTTTATTTTCAAAGTACTGAATGAAATAACTATTCTACTTGATTTCTATTCTAAGCCCAACAATCACTTAAATGTAAGCATGAAATAAAGACATTTTCAATCAAATATTGAGAGTTTACTACTCATAGACCTTCACAGAACAAAATATTAAATGGTTTCCTTTGATAAAAGAAAGGTAAACATGGAAGGAGTAGGGTTCAAGAAACAATGAAAAGGGGGGAAATAAAACAAATCTGTCTTAAAATTTTCTCTGTATGTTATACTCACTTTCCAAAACCCCTTTTTGTCAGAAGATAAGAAGGGGGACAAAATGAAAATTACCAATCTTGACAGTAAAATGTCAAAGTAGAGCTAACAGGTTGGGTAGTGGAAGGAGGGACAATGGATATAATCCATGGATACACCTCAGGGAGAAAGAAATTGTGTTGTAAGTCACCTGTTTGCAGTTGCAGAGTTAACTGCTGGAGGTGGAGGGACAGGGAATATTTATATAAGTACATGGAAGAGAGGTGATGTAAGTAAGATTTAAAGTAAGGGTTAGACCTAGGACTGAAGTTGAGGTTAGAGTTATAGCAAAAAGTATAGCAATAGTTACAGAACATGCATTGACAAAAAACTGCATAAGTTTACACCTCTAGATTTGGACAAAATTATCAGAAAAAATAAAAGAGTTAATAGTAGCTAATTCTGGGGAATAAGACTTGAGTTGGTTGGGGTAGGACAAGGCACTGTTTGTTGCTTTTCATTAGAAATCCTTCTGTACTAATTTTTACCACATATATAATACTTTTAAAATATATGTACATTTTAAAATGAAAGAATATATATTATCTCTCTTAAGTATTTAAGAAATTATACATAACATCTTCTCTATTACATTAACAATCAATACTGTCTAAGCTATCACTTCCAAATCATTGATTCTCTCATATCAAGCTGGGATATTAAGCTGGTTCCTGTAGTATCTCCTTAAGGAGATTTGAGTCACAGTTTATCTATATAATCAATTTTATTTAGGATTCTTGATGCTGTCTGTTCTAGTTTGCTAGCTGCCAGAATGCAATATACCAGAAATGGAATGGCTTTTAAAAAGGGAAATTTAATGAGTTGCTAGTTTACAGCTCTAAGGCTGAGAAACTGTCCCAATTAAAATAAGTCTATAGAAATGTCCAATCTAAGGCATCCATCCAGGGAAAGATACCTTGGTTCAAGAGGGCTGATGAAATTCAGGATTTCTTTCTCAAGTGAGAAGGCACATGGCGAACATGGTCAGAGTTCCTTTCTTATCTGGAAGGGCACATGGTGAACATGGCATCATTTGCTAGCTTCTTCTCCTGGCTTCCTGTTTCATGAAGCTCCCTGGGAGGCATCTTCCTTCTTCATCTCCAAGGGTCTCTGGCTGGTGGACTCTCTGCTTCGTGATGCTGCAGCATTCTCTGTTCTCTCTGAATTCCCATTCTCCAAAACATTTTTTCTTTGATAGGACTCCAATAAACCAATGAAGACCCACCCAAATGGGTGGAGACATGTCATCACCTAATCTAGCTTAACAACCTCTATTGACTAAATCACATCATCCAGGGAGATGATCTGATTACAGTTTCAGACATACAGTATTGGATAGGGATTATTCTACCTTTATGAAATGAGATTTAGATTAAAACATGGCTTTTCTAGGGGGCATACATCCTTTTAAACCAGCACATTGTCACACTATAAATGACACTTTTCTCACAAATATGCTATCTAATTTAGACACTGACCCAACTTATCCCAAGTCACTAAGCACCCACTTAACATATCCCAAGCCCCAAGCACCTGCAGTTTGGAAACTAAATGGTTTCCATGCTAGTCTCATCATTTCCACTTTTATTCCCAAATAATCACCCACATGGAGGTCAGTGTGATCTTCAGAAATGTATAAATTAGATTGCTTCACTTGCTAAATTAGTTCCCTATAAGGGTTTCACTTATTACACTTAATGAAATTTGTATTTTATTCCCTGTGGTCTGTCAGCCCCTCTGTGATCTGACCTCTGCTTCCCTCTCTGATCTCCTCTCTTTCAACCCTTGCTTATGAAATTTCACCAGGACCTATGATTTTTCCCAAGTTTGTTCCTGCCTTTGGTTATTTTTTCATGACCTTTACTCTGTCTGGAAAGCTCTTCTGGTTATGACTTGCTTCTTCTTGTCATTTTTGTCTCAGCTCAATGATACAGCCCAATCTTTAGTGGACACACAGACACACAAAGCAAGGTCAATCACATGGGTCTCTTATTTAATGAAATTTTTTCACATCATGTAATTAACTGATTTAAATAGTTATATTCCTTTTGTTGTTGTTGTTCTTTCTATTGTTTATCTCTCTATTTCATCTTTGTCCCAATACTGGCAGGATTTATGCCTGTAGTCTCAGTCCCCAAGAGAGTCCCAGATACAAGCAGATACTCAAATAATATTCATTCAAAAAAAGACTATGTTATACAAATATATAACTAAATTATATATACCACTAAATTATAGTTGGATAGGAAAACTCTATTTTCTTATCTATAAAAATGAACCAATCTACTGATTAGTATTCATATCTGGTAATACTAGACAACTTACTTCTCTGTTCAGAAAACTTCAGTGGCCCCCTTACACAAGCAAATAAGGTAAAAATTCCTTAGCATGCCTTTCAATACCTATAAAAACAGACCCTATATCTTCCTTCTGTAACAGGAAAGAACTTGTATACAGACCTGCAGATATGTTTTGGAGAGCTGTTTATTTGAAAGGGTAGGGAATGCCCTCCTTTAGTAAGAGTATAAGCAGTTGCACATATATATATATATAAACTTTTCATACTACATAAGTGTTTTAGTTTGTTAAAGCTGCTGGAATGCAATACCCAGAAATGGATTGGCTTTTTAAAGGAAATTTATTTAGTTACAAATTTACAGTTCTTTGGAGGAAAGGCAGCTAGCTTTCATCTGGATTCCTCTGTCTCATGGGAAGGCATATGGTGATGTCTGCTGGCCTTCTCTCCCAGCTTCTGGTTTCAAACGGCTTTCCCTAGGGTGTTTGCTCTCTGCGTCTCCAAACGTCTGGGTCTATGTTGGCTCTGAGCCTTTTCTCTTTCTTCTGACTTCTCCTTTGAAGCCTCCATCTGATTAAATTAAACATTACTCAGTGCAGGAGGCATTCCCCTTAGCCAACCACAGTTGCAATCAGCCATAAATGAAATTCATGTACAATTTAAGTCCACACATCAGAACAACAGGGCTCCATTACCTGGCCAAGTTGACACCTGAACCTATCCATCACAGTGTCCACCCTTATCAACCTGGCAACTATACATATCACCTTAAACCATACTTAATCTCTAAATAGAAAACAATAACAGAAATATTTTTTGGCTAACAAGGCTCATCTGTCCTGCATACAATGCTCTAAGTCTTTCCATATTCAATATTCATTCATTTCATCAAAATATCATGTTAATTTCATCATAATATCGCAAAAGCCTTAAGTTGCTTCATTAGCATTACAAATAAAATGCCAACTCAAAAAATAACATAAAATCTCATCAAAGTCAGTTACAGGCATAGACTGTCCTAAAGCAAAAATTCTTCTCTGGCTGTGGACCTGTGAACAAGAGCAAGTTTTCTGCTTCCAGTGTACAAAGAAGGAAGAGTCATAGGAAAAACGATCCCATTGCCATAGGGAGAAATTGGAAGGAAAACAAGGGTCACCAGACCTAAACAATTCTGAAACCTTCAGGGCAAACTCCATTAGATTTCAAAGTCTGAGAGTCATTCATCCTCAGGTTTTTTAAAGCAGCAATCCCACCCTTTCTAAGGTCTATGCAGCAGTCCTGGTCTCTCCAAACATTGGGTTGTGGGTTGCAACTTTGGGGAATATTGGGGAGGTCATCTTTTCCTTGGCCTCACCTACTTCAAGCACCTGGGTGGCGCCCAGATTCTCTGCCTCTCTGGGCACATGCTAAACCCCTCCAGAACAATGGGGTGGCAGTCAGGCTCCGATCAGATACCTCTGAGGCCTGGGGCAATAGAACTCTTCCTGAAGAACAATGGGGTGGCAGTCAGGCTCCGATCAGATACCTCTGAGGCCTGGGGCAATAGAACTCTTCCTGAACATAGAGAAGGAAGCCCCACCATCTGCCTCAGGGGCAAATTCACCCCCTCCATATGCATGGGTGGGTCCACTCTCTTGGCCTGAGGTTTCTTGGCTTCCGACCTTATTTCCATGGTTCTGCCTCTGAGGTTATTTTTCTAGCAATCTGTCCCTTTTCTGTCCCTTTTAGTCCAGACTGGCAGTGGTTACATTTATACAGGTCTTGCAAAAAATTTGTTGACTTCGCATGCAGCATATAGGGATCAAACCCATCAGAAAATAAGATTTTCCCAAATCCTTTCTGGATAATTTCATCTTCAACCCTGGTTTGTCCTGTGATGGCTGACTGGTTCCATGTTTGATTAAATCCTCACATAGGGCACTATTCTCTGGGGTCTTACTTTCTGGAAGCTCAGAATTTTCATCAATTTTTGGTTTCTTTGTACCCAAAAGTTTGTTTCTCAGCTTAACCCTTTCTTGTTGCATTTTACTGTAAGCTGCAAGGAAAGGCTGCGTTTTCCACATTTAGTTTGGAAATCTCCTCAACCAAGTATTCCAAAATGTCACATTCAAATTCTCCTTTCCAAGCAACACAAGACTCAATTTTGCCAAGTTCTCCACCACCTTAAAGCAAGGGTCACTTTCTTTCCATTTTGCAATGACACATTTCTAATTTCTGTCAAAGGCTTCAACAGAAGTCTCTTTGGAGTCCATATCTACAAAGAGTCTCTTCATAGACACTGACTGAGAAGTAGAATGGTGAACTGTGGTGCATACATATGATCAAATACTGTGCTGCTACAAGAAGGAACAAAGTCATGAGGCAAGTGACACCGTGAATGAACCTGTGCGACATTATGTGATGCAACATAAGCCAGAAACAAAAGAGCAAATATTTTATGGTTTCTTTTAGAAAATGTTTATAAGAAAATTGGGGCATAGATTGTTACTTCTTATAGCAGTCACATTTAGCTACAATTGTTATTTCTAGGTTTTGGAGGCTGTACTACATATGTATAACCCAGTATTTCCCTGGAACTTTGGGTACCTGTGTGTCACTAGGAGTTCTACAGTTCTGGAGGTCAGCACTGCCACATGCAACAACTGTTAAAGAAACTGAAAAAGAGATCAGGCTTCAATTAAAGATAAGAATGAAGCCAATCAGGCTGAGACTAATGTACATCAGAATACAGGGTTAAGGAGGCCATCGTCTGTATTTTATAAATTCATTTACTCTATGAGACCAAAGAAAGAGAGGTATATTTTGTCCAAAATGTAAATTTTCTGTAGCACATAATCTAACTGAACCAGTCTGGATAGATCATTTAAACAACCTGTACACATGGAGCCTGGAGTCCAGAATGGGAATGAGGGCTTGTAATTCTGTATAGCTTAATGTAATGCCTGGATACATCCCAGAGTATGTTGAGCAGATAATTTAAAAGTATTGGCAAAGTTGCTTGAGGGATGAGAGAAAAATATATAGAACTATTAAACTTTAGCACCAGGGAAACCCCTGATACTGTCACAAACATTAGGAACTCCCAAGTCAATAGGCGAAACCCTAAATCTTGCAGCTTGCTCTTGTAAATTTTATTTATGAAGTGGGAAAGCTAAGCCTGCCTATAGTTATGCCTAAAATTTACTTCCTTTTTTGTTGCTCAGATGTGACCTCTCTCTCTCTCTAAACCCAACTCTGCAAGTAAAATCATTACCCTCTTCCCTATGTGGGACATAATATCCAGAGGTGAAAGTCTCCCTGGCAACATGGTATATGAATCCCAGGGATGAGCCTGGCCCTGGCACCATGGGATTGGCAATGTCTCCCTGACAAAAAGGGGGGGGAGACTGTAACAAATAAGGTATAGTGGCCAAGAAGGTTCAAATAGAGTCGAGAGGCTAATCTGGAAGCTTCTCATACTGTGGTTTGCCAAACCCCAACAAAAACCATTACTGTCAACCCTAAAGAACACCTCAGGCTTTATCTGAGATTCTATAAGAGTTTCATGCACTATGATTACTTTCCAGAAAACTACAAACTCCAGATGGATTCCTGGGCCAGTTAAGTCCTGAAACCCAGAGGGACCAGCCTCTCCAGAACATGAACTAGTTCCATCCCCCATCTCATATTACTGACAGCCCTTTCCTACATGAAGAAGTTAGAATGGGCATAACCCAAATACCCCTAAAGATTGGGAGAAAGATTAAAAAAAAAAAAGGTGGAGCTATAACAGAGAAGATGGGATTTACCAAATGAGTATGACTGCTGAATCATTATATTGATATTTCTTTTACTCTCCAGAGTCTCAGAGCAGCTAGAAGGAAAAATCTAAAATTGTGGAACTGTAACCCATGTCAAACATGGAAATCTTTTCTATAACTAATTGTGGAGTGCTTTGAAATTGATTGTTTTTTGTATAAATGTTATTTTTTACAATAAAAAAGAAAAAAGAAATTAAAAGCATACATGTAAAAAAAATAGTTTCTTCATAGCAAACTAGGCTTTCTCATTCAAGCCCCCCACAATTCTTCCAGAATCCTCTCCTTGTCTATTTAAAATTCAATCCAACGTGTTTGGTATTTGCAAATGAAGCACCTCCTGCTCCTCTGGTACCAAAATCCATTTTAGTTTGCTAAATCTGCTGGAATGAAATATAACAGAAATGGATTGCCTTTTTAAAGTAGATGTATTTAGTTAAAAATCTACAGATCTTTGGAGGAAAAGCTTTCACCTGGGTTCCTCTGTCACATGGTAAGGCACATGGCAATGTCTGCTGGCCTTCTTTTCTGGCTTCTAGTTTCAAATGGTTTTCTCTGGGGCATTCCTTCTCTGCATCTCCAAACATCTGGGCCTATGTCAGTTCTGAGCTCTCTCTTCTGACTTCTCCTTTTAAGATTCAAACTGATTAAATTAAACATTACTCAGTGCAGAAGGCACACCCCTTAGTCAACTGCAGATGTAAGTAACCATAGATGAAATTCATATACCGATGATTTAAGTCCACAGCAACAGTTGGGCCAAGTTGACAACTGAACCTAACTATCATAATATGATTGTTAATAGCAAGAAAGTAACACACTAATAGTAACCAAAATTTCATACAAATATTTCCAAGTATATGTGTGAGATATTGTAGATTTGATTTTTAGACAGTAGGAGAGTCTGCATAACCAGTCATGTCAACTCAAATCCACACACAAATCCGGTTATACACACTGAGTAGTTTTTGTTTGCTGAGAAAATAGAATACAAAACAAGGCAGAAATTTCCACAATACTTTTAACTTTCCCTCCAACCACTCCGTCCTCCACTAGCCACACACCTACTGTCATGGTCAGGTTCATGTGTCAACTTGTCCAAGTGGTGGTACCTGTTTGTCTGGTTGGGCAAGTGCTGGCCTGTCTGTTGCTATGAGGACATTTCATATAAGTAAATCATGATCACATCAGTTGTGTCGACAGCTGATTCCATTTGTAATCAGCCAAGGGGAGTGTCTTCTGCAATGAGTGATGCCCAGTCTAATCACTGGAAACCTTTTAAGAAGGATTCAGAAGAGACAGGCTCTCTTCCTGCTTTAGCCAGTGAGCCTCTCCTGTGGATTTCATCCAGACCCATCAGAATCATTGGCTTTACAACTTGCCCTACAGATTTTGGACTCTGCATTCCCACGGTTACATGAGACACTTTTATAAATTTTATATTTGTGAGTGTTTCCTGTGGATTCTGTTGCTCTAGAGAACCCTAACTAATATACCTACCTGCTGCAGCTTCCAGATATTGTTCCTAAAGCTATCAGGTATCTTTCTCATGAACATACATGCTCTTGACAGTACTGCTGTCTAGAACTTTCTCCTTCTTTTCTTGATTTTCTGGATGAGATACTGTCCTTTCTAAAACAGTAAGCCCTATCATTTTCTCTTTCTTTAAGTATTCCCTGGTATACCAGATTCAAAGTAACTGCTATCTAATCTTCAAAACACATCACTATTTTTTATGTATGTTTAAAAACTTAAATTTTTCTCATAGTATAAACTATTTCATAGTATAAACTATTTACAAGTCTATCTTTATCTCCAGATTACAAATTCCAACAATGCTGTTAGCATGTCTTAATAGTGCTTATGCTATAAAGTACAAATAATGATGCCTATATTGTCTATACCCCAAAGAAATGACAATGATCAAAAAACATTGCAAACTTAGGTGTGTTTCATAAACTGTAAAGTATTCTAAAAGTGATGGTTAGTTATTATCAATATATTGCTGTTCTAGTTTGCTAGCTGCCAGAATGCAACACACCAGAGACAGATTGGCTTTTAATAAAAGGAGATTTATTTCATTAGTTCTTCAGAGGAAAGACACCTAACTTTCAACTGTGGTTCTTTCTTATGTGGGAAGGCACAGGATGGTCTCTGCTGGCCTTCTCTCCAGGCCTCTGGGTTCCAACAACTTTCCCAGGGATGATTCCTTTCTGCATCTCCAAAGGCCTGGGCTGAGCTATGGGTACTGAGATGAAGTATGCTGAGCTGCTTGGGCTGTGCTATGTTGAACTCTTTCATTTAAGCACCAGCCAATTAAATCAAACATCATTTATTACAGTAGGCAACCTCTTAGCTGACCGCAGATGTAATGAGCAACAGATGAGGTTTACGTACCATTAGCTCATGTCCACAGCAACAGAAATAGGTACCATCACCTGGCCAAGTTGACAACTGAATCTAACTACCACACTTGATTGGACAAATTGGATAAATGAAAGTTTCCCTTCTGAAGTGAATTGTATCTGTTCGGAAAAGTGCTGAGTATGCAAGGTACAACTCTAGGAGGGTCTGAGGATACAATTTGTCTATGCAAAATGGGAGGGAGAAATTGTTAGTTACTTGGGGGAAGAAGAGAAGTGGAAGCAAGGAAAGGGTGGGCCTCTGTGAGATGTCAGAAAGCCACATGTTTCTTCATGTGATCCCTCCTTGTGGCACCACCACCCTGTCATCAGCCTTCATATTCTCAACAAAATTACTAGACAAATGAACTGATTGGCAGTGAGATGATAGGGGAGGCTGAACTCCAGAGTGGCAGGTGATTTCACCCAGATATGAAGATCAAAAGAACCACCATGTGGTAACTTAAGGTTAGTTTTAATTGTGGTTGTGATAGGGTGGTACCTGCCCAGAAACTGTATCAGTTCTATTCACATAACAGACTCAAATTCTGTTAAATGAGAAAGAGTATTCAATTAGAAATAAGGAGAAAATTCTGATCAAAGTGGTTTCATTAATGCACTAATTTTCCAATTTTCTTAGCAGTGGAACTCTTTTCAAATGAAATATTTGCTGATCCCCCATTATATAAAAAGTTGCAAACAATAAACCATTCCCTTGGAGAGGATTTAATCTTTAGGGTTTAATGGAAAATATTTTATTGTTTGTGTAATAGGATGTAAATATTGAAGTTCCAACTAAAGCACCACCATGAGAGATATCAGATACCAAAGTGAATGTGGGATGATTCTCATTTGCAAAATTTATAAAGAATGACTGAGACCTGGTATAATAAATCTTAAACCATTCAATATTCTCAAGGATATAAACAGGTTCAGAAAAGAGAGAAAGAGAGAGGTGGGGGTGCTAGTAGGGTGGATGCAAACATCTAACCCATGCACAGTAAAAGATGGAGCTTCAATAGAGTTTTCTACGTGTTCCTTATACACTAATAAGGCTAAAGTAACTCTCGTTTGACATCAGGATAATGTGGCTTCTTTGGGACCCACCTTTATTTTCAGTCTTTTGAGACAAAGTTTACATGAGTATGTCCTGGACCAAATATAAACCTACAAGAAAGAGATCTGAACCTTTGACATCTTACCCAAGAGGTTTGAATGAGATCACAAGGGAATAGCAACTGTGGTGACCCATCAGAGGTTTGACACTGAAGGCTGTATGGCAGACTGAGAAATAGAAGACACCACCTATGTAATAAGGAGTTGGCAATTAGAATCTCTGAGCAATCCATTAAAGTACCAAGAGAGAGTCAATTCTATCCATCGATCAGACCCAGAGGATTTGAAGTAGCATGGTCAAATAAAGTCTGCCTTATCCCTTCACCTCTCAGCTCCCACAGCACCAACCAGTGCTCTGAAATAGCAAGAATAGTTAGCATGCAAAGGAGATGAGTGGAGAGAAAAAAGAAATCATTCTGAAGGAAGGCTACAATCAGCTATGCACTGTGACACTGGGAAGGAAACAAGGACTCAAAGCAGAAGATTGAAAAGAATTAAGTAATACCATGGACCAGACACATTCAGTTTACCAAGAAAAACCAGTGTTAGTGCTTTGTGAGTTAAGGTGATCATATGATGGTCAAGGACAGGCAGAAAATTTGTGAGATCTGCCCAAATTTCCATCCAACAACAAGTATAAGTACCACCACCACTTCTCCCATCCCACTCATCCCCATGGAAAAATTGTTAATGAAGCAGAATTGACATAAAATAGGTTGCATTTTGATTGCATCTGGGAGTTTTACATTCATCGATACCAATAATATTTTCAAAATCCCTGGAGCATCTCTGTGAAGCCCTAGAAGATTAGAATGAAGAACATCAGACTTCCTATCTAGGCCATTCAATAGTCATCATTTCTTTAATAACCACTTATAGAGCCTACATTGAGTTGAGCACTGCATTAGGAGCTTTCGTGTATATTATATCATTTGTCTTCATGGCAACACAGACTCTTCAGTTATGTAGAGGCCAAAGTCCTTTAACATTGAATTTCATTTAACCCCCTCAACTATGCTGCGATGAAGTCAGGGTCATTATTTCCATTTTGCCCCAAGAAAAGTAAAGCTAGAGAAGAGAGAAGGTCTCCCAAACGTCACCTCGTTAATGAATGAAAGAGATGCTCTACTTTGTTGGAACCCCCAACTCTCTCCTGGTCTCTGTCCAATATGGAAGCATAATCAGCTTTGTTATCTGCCACTTCACAGTCCTTTAGCAAGTACTCTGTATTATATACATTATAC
>PVIY010040211.1:0-22546 GCA_004026745.1 Myrmecophaga tridactyla
ACTACCACAGTTGATAATCTTGGAGAGGCTGGTACCTCTGGGTCTCAGAATTTTTCTGGCCTAGGAACCCTCTGGAAATTACAGGTTCCAGGAAAGAACACTTGGTGCATGAAACTTTATAAAGAATCACAATTTGAGCCCTAGTGTTCTCAAGAGTCAATAGGACTGATGTTGGTTGTGGCTCAGCAAACCATGGTAGTCAGCACTATCTAACTAAAGCTTGTATATGAGTAGCCTCCACAAGACCCTCCTGGCTATATTTGAACTCTCTTAGCCACTGATGCCTTATTTTATTACACTTCTTTTTCCCCTTATGGTCAGGAAGGCATTGTCAATCCCATGGTGCCAGCACCAGATTCATCCCTGGGAGCCATGTCTCACGTTGTCAGGGAGACTTTCACCCCTGAATATCAGTCTCACATGGTGGGAAGGGTAATGCAGAGTTGGGCTTAGAGAGAGAGAGACCACATCTGAGCCACAGAAGAGGTTTCCTGGAAACAATTCTTAGGCCTCATTACAGGTAGTTTAGGCCTCTCCACTACAGAAATAATTTCATAAGGGCAAGCCTCAAAATCAAGGGCTAGGCCTATTTTCCAGGGAGTCCTGGAAAATTGTTGAGAGGGTAAAAGTTTCCCAGATGGGAAAGTTTAAGAGTTCCATTTTTTTCCCTTTGGACCCTCAAGGGGCTCTACCAATACCTTTTAATTGTCAGCCCACCATAGTCTGGAATGTATCTGGGTATTACATTAGCTATACAGAATTGCAAGGCCTCATTTCTGTTCCGGACTCCAGGAGTTTGGATTTTTTAACTGAGCTATTCAGACAAATTGATTTAGATTGTGCCTTACAGAAAATTTAGGTTCTAGACATAATAAACCTCTCTGCCTTTGGTCTCATACAGTAGGTGAAGATCTAGAGTGCAGACACTGTCACCTTTTACCTTGTATTCTGATTTACCTTAGTCCCAGCCAGATTGGCTTCACTTTTATCTCTAATTGAGGCCTGATGTATTTTTCAGTTAGTTTAACTGTAATTCTGTGTAGCTTTGCTAACTTTCAGGGCTGCAGCACTCCATTTCTAGGTCTTAGGTGTCACAGAGCTACTCAAAGTTTCAGATGAATACCAGCTGATCCACGTATATCTCAGTGTCTCAGAATCTAGAAATATGCTGTATTAGTTAGGGCTCTCTAGAGAAACAGAATCAACAGGAAATATAAAATTTATAAAAGTGTCTCACGCAACCATGGGAACATAGAGTCCAAATCCATAGGGCAGGCTGTGAAGTTGATGACTCTGATGGAGGGTCTGGATGAACTCCACAGGAGAGGCTCACCGGCCAAAGCAGGAAGAGAGCAACTGTCTCTTCTGAATCCTCCTTAAACAACTTCCATTGATTAGATTAAACATCACTCATTGCAAATGGAATCAGCTGTGGATGCAGCCAATGTTATCATGATTTACTTCTATGAAATGTTCTCATAGCAAAAGACAGGCCAGCACTTGCCCAACCAGACAAATGGGTACCACTACCTGGCCAACTTGACACATGAACCTGACCATGTCAGTCCACCCCTTGTCGACTTGGCAGCTATACATCACCTTAAACCATACTTAATTTCTAAATAGAAAACAATAAAAGACACTTCTTTCCTCACCTAACAATACTTAACTGTCCTGCATGCAACCAGAAACACATTAAATCTCCCCAGAATAGAGTGCAAGTCCTTGGGTAATATTCATTCTTAAACTTGATAACTTACAACTTAAATAGTATAACATGAACAAAACAGCATTATAGTCCTTGTTTCTGTAACTGATCACATGGTCGTAGTTCATATTTATCACTACCTTCTTCCACTACCCATTCCATGTTCCCTTTAC
Source organism: Myrmecophaga tridactyla (assembly GCA_004026745.1). Lineage (NCBI taxonomy): Eukaryota > Metazoa > Chordata > Mammalia > Pilosa > Myrmecophagidae > Myrmecophaga > Myrmecophaga tridactyla. The sequence goes on from PVIY010040211.1 coordinate 1,882, forward strand.
CCTCAGCAAGCACTTCAGCTGGCTGTGGTTCTTTGCCTGATGGGGTGCCCCAAACCTTCATTCCTGAACTTTCAGAGCTATTGGTAGTTCTGCCTGGATTGGGTTGTTGCAGTTTTCCATTGATTTTAATCACAGGCATGCTAGTATTAAAAGATGCCCTAGGGGATCTCCTATATTCCATGAAAACTCTTCTTTACCTTCACTGTGTAGTTGCAGTCCTACTTCCTCCTGAGAATCAGAGTCAATCACCCCAACCAGCAAAGTAATCCCCTTCTTGGCTTGTTGATCCAGGAGCATGAGTAGCCCAGAGTGACTAGGTGACAGTCTTAAATTCCAGTTCAATGGAATAATTGTTATTTCTCTTGGAGGAAGCCCTCCCCCTTTTGGAACTAAAACCTGTAGACCAGCAGAGCTTAGGGTCGCAGGGACAGGAAGCCAAAATTTTCCTAGTGGATCACTAGGGGTAATAGTGAGTGGTGCCGCTTCCATTTCCACCCCTTGGTTTCTGGGCCCATGGATACTGGCTATGGGAGAAACCGCACCATACAGCAGAAGCTGAGTCAGAGCATACACAGCTTCCTGGAGAACATTACCCCAGCCCTTCAAGATACTGCCACCTAGTTGGCACCGTAATTGAGTTTTCAAAAGGCCATTCCACCGTTCTATCAATCAAGCAGCTTCTGGATGATGGGGAACATGGTAAGAACAAAGAATTCTGTGAGCATGTGCCCATTCCACTTCACGACAAGTGAAGTGTGTTCCTTGATCAGAAGCAATGCTGTTTGGAATATCATGATGATGGATAAGGCATTCTGTAAGTCCACAGATTGTAGCTTTGGTAGAAGCATTGCATATAGGGAAAGCAAACCCATATCCAGAACAAACTGCTGCCCCTTCTCCTTAGAACAAATCGCTGCCCCTTCCATGAAGGGAGTGCTCCAATGTAATCAACCTGCCATCATGTAGCCGGCTGGTCACCTTGGGGAATGGTGCCATATTGGGGGCTGAGTGTGGGTCTCTGCTGCTGGCAGATTGGGTACTCAGTAGTGGCTGTAATCAGATCAGTCTTGGTGAGTGGAAGTCCATGTTGCTGAGCCCATGCATAACCTCCATCCCTACCACCATGGCCACTTTGTTCATGAGCCCATTGGGCAATGACAGGAGTTGCTGGGGGAAAAAGGCTGACCAGTATCCACAGAACGGGTCATCTTATCCACTTGATTATTAAAACCTTCCTCTGCTGAAGTCACCCTCTGGTGCACATTTACATGGGACACAAATATCTTCATGTTTTTAGCCCACTCAGAAAGGTCTATCCACATACATCTTCCCCAGACCTCTTTGTCACCAATCTTCCAATTATGGTCTTTTTAAGTCCCTGACCATCCAGCCAAATCATTAGCAATAGTCCATGAGTTAGTATGCAAACGCACTTCTAATCAGTTCTCCTTCCAAGCAAAATGAACAACCAGGTGCACTGCTTGAAGTTCTGCCCACTGGGAGGATTTCCCCTCACCACTGTCCTTCAAGGGCACCCCAGAAAAGGGTTTGAATGCTGCAGCTGTCCACTTTCGAGTGGTACCTGCATATCATGCCGAACCATCTGTAAACCAGGTCCGAGTTTTCTCTTCCTCAGTCAATTCACTGTAAGGAAACTCCCCAAGAGGCCATAGCTCTGGTCTGGGAAAGAGAAGGTAATGTGGCAGGAGTGGAAACCATGGGCATTTGGGCCACTTTCTCACATAACTTACTTGTGCCTTCAGGACCTGCTCTGGCCCTATCTCGTATATACCATTTCCATTTTATTATGAAGTGCTGCTGCACATGCCCGACTTTATAGCTTGGTGGGTCAGACAACACTCAGCTCATTATAGGCAACTCAGGTCTCATGGCAACTTGATGGCCCATGGTTAAGCATTCAGTCTCTACTAAGGCCCAATAGCAAGCCAAAAGCTGTTTCTCAAAAGGAGAGAAATTGATGGTAAGGTTTTGTTTCAAAATCCTATGGTCTACATTGTGATTCTCCTATAGGGGCCTACCAAAGGCTCTAGACAGCATCTCTATTTACCACTGACACTTCCAGCACCATTGGATCTGCTGGATCATATGGCACAAGTGGCAGAGCAGCTTGTACAGCAGCCTGGACCTGTCACAGAGCCTGCTCTTGTTCAGGTCCCCACTCAAAATTAGAAGCTTTTCTGGTCACTCGATAAATGGGCCAGAGTAGCACACTCAAATGAGGAATATGTTGTAGCCAAAATCCAAAGAGACCAACTAGCCATTTTGCCTCTTTTTTGGTTATAGGAGGGGCCAGATGCAGCAACTTATCCTTCACCTTAGAAGGGATATCTTGACATGCCCCACACCACTGGACATCTAGAAATTTCACTGAGGTAGAAGGCCCCTATAGGGGCCTTTTGTTGGATGTATCTCCCATCCTCTGACAGGCAAATGCCTTACCAGTAAGTCTAGAGTAGTTGCTACTTCTTGCTCACTAGGTCCAATCAACATGAAACCATCAATATAATGGACCAGTGTGATGTCTTGTGGGAGGGAGAAATGATCAAGATCCCTGTGGACAAGATTCTGACATAGGGCTGGAGAGTTGATATACCCCTGAGGTAGGACAGTGAAAGTATATTGCTGACCTTGCCAGCTGAAAGCAAACTGTTTCTGGTGGTCCTTACTAACAGCTTTTGAGAAAAAAGCACTTGCCAAATCAATAGCTGTATACAGGTACCAGGGGATATATTGATTTGCTTAAGCAATGATACCACATCTGGAACAGCAACCACAACTAGAATTACCACCTGGTTGAGCTTACAATAATCCATTGTCATCCTCCAAGACCCACCTGTTTTCTGCCAAGGCAAATAGAGTTGAATGGGGATGTGGTGGGAATCACCACCCCTGCATTCTTCAAGTCCTTAAGAGTGACAGTAATCTCTGCAATCCCTCCAGGAATCCAGTATTGCTTCTGATTTACTATTTTTCTAGGTAGGTGCAGTTCTAGTGGCTTCCAATTGGCCTTTCCCACCATAATAGCCCTCACTCCATGTGTTAGAGAGCCAATGTGGGGATTCTTCCAGCTGCTCAGTATGTCTATTCCAATTATGCATTCTGGAACTGGGGAAATAACTACAGAATGGGTCTGGGGCCCCACTGAGCCCACTGTGAGATGGACTGGAGCTAAAACTCCATTGCTCACCTGACTTCCATAAGCCCCCACTCTGACTGGTGGACCAGAGTGATGTTTTGGGTCTCCTGGAATTAATGTCACTTCTGAACCACTGTCTAATAATCTCCGAAATATCTGGTCATTTCCTTTTCCCCAGTGCACAGTTACCCTGGTAAAAGATCACTGGTCTCCTTGGAGGAGGCTTGGAGGAACAGTGACAGTATAAATTTGTGGCAGTGTAACAGGGTCCTCCCCCAAAGGGACCTGGCCTCCCCCTCATTCAAGGGGCTCTGGATCTGTAAACTGTCTCAAGTCTGGAAATTGATTAAGAGGCCGTGACTCTTTGTTTTTGTAATTCAAGTTAGACTTCTGTTCACTTGACCTAGAACTCTTTTGTTTATACAGCTCAAGCAAGAATTTAGTAGACTGCCCATCTATTGTACTTCTAGGTATCCCGTGATTTACTAGCCAATGCATCAAGTCTCTGCAAGTCAGATTATTTTGACTCCTGTTTTGAGTCTGCTGTCTGTTATGATAGCCATATCCACCTTGTCTTTGGCAATTAAGTGCTGCCACCTGGCTTCTGTCAACTCAGGATCCTGTCATCCCCATTGTGTTTAAGGATTCCAGCTCAGTGACAGCAGTTCTCACAGTAATATCTGACCTACAGACAAGTGCAACTACAGAGCTCTTCAGGGATGATGGTGCTAGTCTCACAGATTTATTTTTCACAGTTCTGGTAAAAGGTGCATCCTCCGGACATTCCTGGGGTGTAAGTAGGCTTTTCATAATAAATCCACTCTAACATTCCAATCTCTCTAAGCCTCTGGATCCCCTAATCTACATTATACCAGGGCAGTTCTGGCATTTCAACCTCAGGTAATGTCAGCCACCTTTTGATCTATGTTTCAGTCAACCATCCAAACAAACTGTTAGTTCCTCTGGTAACCCCTCAAGCTATATCGTTGAATGTAGAATCTCTGCTTAGTGGGCCCATATCAATAAATTCAGCCTGATCCAACTTTATATTCCTCCCACCCTTATCCCACACCCTTAAAATCCATTGCCACACATATCCCCCTGATTTCTGTCTATATAAATTGTTAAACTCACACAGTTCTTTTGGAGTATAATGTACCTCCTCATGGGTGATACTTTGTACTTCACCTTTTGGAGCCTGTTGGGGCTTTAGTCTAGTTATAGGTCTGGAAGAAATGAGGGGTGGTAGGGATGGGTCATGAAAGGAATTTGTCCAAGCCATTTGCTTCAGGGCATTCATTTGCAGTTTCATCTGGTGAAATAGGATTAATCACTCTAGGGCCAATCCCTTCAGGAGGAGGTAGCGTGGCCAACTTCTCGGGGTAGGTTGGAGGTGGGGCAGCTATGTCCTCAGGGAAGACTATTACAGGGTTATCTAGAGAAGACTCAGCATGACCTAGGGTTTCAACCTCACCCCTGACATCATTATGAATCCATATGTCACCATCCCATTTCTCAGGGTCCCGCTCCTTTCCAATCAATGCCCTCACCTTTAACGACAGACACCATGCAAGATTGAAATTTCAGTTTACATTCTATAGTTGCTACTCTAACAATAAGATTCTGAGCCTGATTTTCGGGGATCTCAAGTCTACAGCTGCAGGAAATAAGATTTTCCTTCATGCCATTCATAGAAATGTTTACATCTGTCAGACAGCCGTAAGCTTGTCATTTGAAGACTTAAGCCCATCCCTTTCACTCATTAATGCATACAGTGTATCTAATAACAACCAGCCAACATCTCTATACCTCCTATTTCCAAAAAACTCCATAAATGTGTCAAAAACATTATCCCCCAGAGCCTGGCTTCATACAAGCAAAGCATTAGAATCCAGTGATGATATTTTGACTATCTCTTTTGACAACTCACGCCATGGATTGGCAATATCATTCTGATTATGGTAATCAGAGTCCTTAGTGCCTTTGAGTCCAGTCAGAGTAGAAAACTAATAATCAAAACCCATTTTTAAGATTCTGTTTCTTAAGAACCACTCCTGATACCAAGCTGTATTAGTTAGGGTTTTCTAGAGAAACAGAATCAACAGGAAATATTCGTACATATAAAATTAATAAAAATGGCTCACATAACCATGGGAACATAGAGTCCACAATCTGTAGGGCAGGCTGTGAAGCTGACAATGCCGATAGAGGGTCTGGACAAATTCCACAAGAGAGGTTCACCGGCCAAAGCAGGAAGACAGCAACTGTCCCTTCTGAATCCTCCTTAAAAGGTTTGCATTGATGAGATTAAATGTCACTCATTGCAGAAGACACGCTCCTTGACTGATTACAAATGGAATCAGCTGTGGATGCAGCCAACGTGATCATGATTTAATTCTATGAAATGTCCTCATAGCCACAGATGGGCCAGCACTTGCCCAACCAGACAAATGGGTATCACCACCTGGCCAACATGACACATGAACCTGACCATGACATATACTTACAACTGCAGACTAAGTGTGGCAGCTATTAGGACTCACAATCTAGGCTCCAATTTTCTTATGAGTATTATCTGATAGAGACCTTAGCATATTTGTTCTTTTGTTTCTGGCTTATTTTGCACAACACATTGTCCCCAAGGTTTATTCAGTTCCTTGTATGTTTCTTGAAGTCCTCCCTTTATGTAGCCACATCGTACTCCATCATATAAATGTATCAGCTCCTTCCATCTATTGGGCCTCATGGATAATGTCCAAAATAAACAAACCATGTCTTACAGTATCCTCACTTGCTTGTACAATTAGCAGCACTCTCAATTTTAGACAATTTTCATTGATCCATAGAGACAAATATCCAACAAATGCAGCCTCATCAAATACCAAATCAAAACTACCTCTTATCACTTGTCCCTCCCTCTCAAGTGGTTACCTTTGGTAGTGCTATGGTACTGTCGATGTCTTCCTGTTAACTATCAGCAACTGCATGCATTTTTAGTTTCCCCCCATACCCCTCTACTACCCCTCTTTGCCCAATATCAGACCTTTGAAATAGTTCATGCAAAAACGTATTTATAATAGTAGATTTAATCAGTGGGCTATATGGCACTATACATCCCCTTTCAATCATATTCACCTTCCATATGGCAATGTTATTTATAGCCCCACTAATTAGTTACCATCACTTCTATTCATTCCCTTGAATTTAGAGTCAACCTCTCTGGGTAGCCTTTCCCCCCTCTCTAGCTTCTGTGTACCTCTAGGTCTGCTATTGTACACCGTAACCTCTGAGATTACCATCGACAGAGTCATAATAGCAAAATCATATAGTATTTGTCCTTTTGTGTCTATTTCACTCAGCATTATATCCTCAAGGATCATCCACGTTGTCATATGCTTTGAGACCTCATTTCGTCTTACTGCTGCATAATATTCCATCATATGTATATACCACATTCTGTTTATCCACTCATCTGTCAATGGGCACTTGGATTGTTTCCATCTTTTAGCCACTATGAATATCAGTGTGAAAATGTCTGTTTTTGTCCATGCTTTCAGTTCTTCTGGGTAAATACTGAATATTGGTATTGCCAGATCATAAGGCAACTCAATATTTACTTTTTCTGAGGAATTGCCTAACTGTCTTCCACGCTGCCTGCACCATTACACATTCCCACCAACAGTGAATGAGTGTTCCAATTTCTCCACATCCTCTTCAACATTTGTAGTTTTCTGCTTGTTTAGTAGCGCCATTCTTAAAGGTGTGAGGTGATATTTCATTGTCTTCTCGATTTGCACTTCCCTTTAGCTAATGAACATGAGCATCTTTCCATGTGCTTTTTAGCCATCTGTATTTGCTCTTCAGAGAAGTGTATATTATTATCCTTTGTTTGTTCGGTTGTTTGTTCTTTTGTTGCTGAGCTGCATAATTTCTTTATGTAAACAGGATATTAAGCCTTTATCTGATATGTGATTTCCAAATATTTTCTCCCATTGAGTTGACTGCCTCTTCATCTTTTTAACAAAGTCCTTTGTGACACAGTAGCTCTTGATCTTTAGGAGTTCCCATTTATGTATTTTTTCTTTTGCTTCTTGTGGTGTAGGCATAAAGTTTACAAAGCTACGTCCTGTTACAAGATATTGAAGATGTTTCCCTACATTTTTTTCTACAAATCTTATGGAACTGGCTCTTACATTTAGGCCTTTAACACATTTTGAACTAATTTTTGTATAGGGTGTAAAATAGGGGTCCTCTTTCATTATTCTGGCTATTGATATGCATTCTCCCATGCCCATTTATTGAAAAGACTTCAGTGGATTTGGGGGCCTTATCAAAGATCAATTTTTCATGGATTTGGTGGTGCAGTTCCACACTCTCAATTTGATCCCATTGATTGATTTCATCTTTGTGTCAGTACCGTGCTGTTTTGACCACTGTGGTTTTATAGTAAGCTTTAAAGTCAGGAAATGATAGTCCTCTCCCTTCGCTCTTCTTTTTTAGGATATCTTTAGCTATTCAGGGTCTCTTTCCCGCCCAAATAAATTCGACAACTAACTTTTCAAAGTCTTCAAAGTATGTTGTTAGGATTTTAATTGGTATTGCATTGAATATCTAGATCAATTTGGATAGAATTGGCATCTTAATGACATTTAACCTTTCTATTAATGAGCATGGAATGTCTTTCTATCTATTTAGGTCATTTTTATTTCTTTTAGCAATGTTTTGTAGTTTTCCATGTACAAGTCCTTGACATCCCTGGTTAGGCTTATTTCTAGATACCCGATTCTTTTGGTCAGTATTTTGAACGGAATTTTTGCCTTAACTGTCTCCTCAGATAGGTCATTACTTGTATATAGAAACATGACTGATTTTTGTACATTAATCTTGTATTCCACCACTTTGTTGAATTTGCTTATGGATTCAAGCAGATTTGTCATGGATTTTTCAGGGTTTTCCAAGTATAAGAATGCATCATCTGTAAATAATGAAACTTTTACTTCTCCCTTTCCTATTTGGATGCCTTTATTTCTTTCTCCTTTCTAATCACTCCAGCTAGGGCTTCTAGTACATGTTGAATAATTGCAGTGACAATGGGCATCCTTGTCTCATTCTGATTCCGGGTTTTTCTTTGTGGAAAGATTTTTAATGGCTGACTGAATCTCTTTCCTTGTAATTGATTTGTTGAGATCTTCTATTTCTTCTCGAGTCAGTATAGGTAGTTCTTATGTTTCTAGGAATTTGTTCACTTTATCTAGGTTGTCTCATTTGTTGGCATATAGCTGTTCATAGTACTCTCTTAATATTTTTTTAACTTCTTCAGGATCTATGACAATGACGCCCCTCCCCCCACCATCATTTCTGATCTTGTTTATTTGCATCTCTCTCTTTCTTCTTTGTCAGTCTAGCCAGGGGTCCACCAATTTTATTGACTTTCTCAAAGAATGAACTTTTGGTTTTGTTGATTCTTGTGATTATTTTTTTGTTCTCCGGTTCATCTATTTCTGCTTTAATCTTTGTTGTTTCTCTTCTTTTATTTGTTTTGGGGTTAGTTTGTTGTTCTTTCTCTAATTTCTTCAGGTGAACAGTTAAATCCTTGATTTTTGCTCTTTCTTTAAATATAATCATTTAGCACAATGAATTTTCCTCTCAGTACTGCCTTTACTGAATCCCATAAGTTCTGAATATTGTATTCTCATTATCATTTATATCCAGATATTTACCAATATCTCTTGCAATTTCTTCTTTAACCCACTGATTATTTAGGAGTGCTTTGTTTAATCTCCATATATTTGTGAAAGCTCTGTTTCTTTGGTAATTATTAATTTCCAGCTTCATTCCATTGTGGTCAGAGAAAGTGTATTTGGATAATTTCAATCTTATTAAATTTATAAAAACTTATTTTGTTCCCAGAATATGGTCTATACTGAAGGATGTGTCATGTGGACTAGAAAAGAATGTATATCCTGGTATTTTGAGGTGTAATGATCTATATATGTCTATTAGGTCTAATTCCTTTATACCATTGTTTACTGGATTCATTTGTTAAGCTCCTGGAATGCAATATACCAGAAATGGGACAACTTTTATAAAGGGAATTTAATAAGTTTCAAGATTACAGCTCCAAAGCTGAGAAAATATCCAAACTAGGGCACCAACAAGAATTACCTTCATTCAAGAAAGGGTGATGGCATCTGGAACACCTCTGCCAGCCAGGAAAGCATGTGGTTTGTGTCTGCTTTCCCTTGCTCCTGGGCTCCATTGCTTTCAGCCTCTGTTTCCTGTGAGAGTTTCTCACTTAGCATTTGTGGCCCTACATTTAGGTCTTCTGAGTTCTGGCCTGCTTAGCATCTCATGGGAAAGCATATGGTGACGTCTGCCGGGCCCTGGGGCTTGTGTTAGCTCTGTCACTTCCGCCTGCTCTGAAGTTTCTCTAAAATGTTTCCCCTTTTAAAGTACTCTAGTAAACTAATCAAGATCCACCTTGAATGGGTACAGTCAAATCTCTGTCTAATCAAAAGGTCACATCAATTGAGCATGACACATCTCTGTAGAGAAAATGTAATCAAATGTTTCCATGCTACAACATTGAATCAAGTTTAAAAAAAACGGCTGCCCCACAAGATGGAATCAGGATTAAAACATGGCTTTTCTGGGGTACATGTATCTTATGATGTTTTCACATTTACAGTCTATTTAACTTGATATTGGTATAGCTGTTCCTGCTTTCTTTTGGTTACAACTTGTATAAAAAATCTTTTTCCATCCTTTCACTTTAATCTATTTGTGTCCTTGGGTCTAATTTGTCTTTGTAAACAGCATATAGATGGATTATAAATTTTAATCTATTCTGCCAATCTGTATATTTTACTTGGTGGGTTTAGTCCATTAACATTCAAAGTTATTACTGTTAAAACTAATCTTGAATCCATCATATAATCTTTTAGTTTTTACTTGTTAGATCTATATATTTTTCCCTTTCTCTCTTTTTATCCTTTAAGTTACCATACTGGTATTCTTCAGTTCTGTCCCCTCCTCCAGACCTCCCTCTCCTGACATTTTTTTTCAGTGACAGGACTCTCTTTGGCATTTCTTGTAGGGCAGGTCTCTTATTGACTACTTCTCTCAGTCTTTGTTTGTCTTTGAAGATTTTAATCTCTCCCTCAATTTTGAAGGACAACTTGGATAAAGCCTTCTTGGCTGGAAGCCTTTCTCACTCAAGATCTTAAATATATCACACCTCTGTCTTCTGGCCTCCATGGTGACTGTTAAGTAGTCCAAACCCAATCTTTTGTGTTTTCCTTTGTATGTAGTAGATTTCTTTTCTTTGGCTGCCTTCAGGATTTTCTGCTTCTCATCAGCATTTGACAGTTTGATTAATATGTGTCTCAGAGTAGGCCTATTTGGATTTATTCTGTTTGGGGTTTGTTGTGCATCTTTGATTTGCATATTTATGTCTTGTATAGGGCTGGAAAGTTCTTCCCGATTATATCTTCAACTAACCTTTCCAATAATTTACTCTTCTCTTCTCCTTCTGGGATAGCAACGATTCTTTTATCTGAATGCCTTTTGTCATCCATCATTTCCCTAAAATCCAGTTCAATTTTTTCAGTCTGTCGTACCATGTGTTCTTTTGTGCATTCCAGTTCAACTGTTCTATCTTCTAATGCACTTATTCTTCCTCCTGCTTCTTTGAATCTATTATCATGTGTTTTTAGTTTATTTCTCATTTTGTCTACTATATCTTCCATTTCTGTGAGGTCTGCTATTTTTCTATTTAATCTTTTGAAGTTTTCTTAATGTTTTCTTGATATCCTTTATTTCTTTATAAATATTTTTGAATAGTTGTACCATATTCTGTGTCCCATCTGCTGTTTCAATTTGGTCATTTGGATGGGCCATTTCTGCCTAGATCTTCACATGCTTTGTGATTTTCTGTTGTGTTTGGGGCAATTGATTATCTTAATAAGGTTATTTTGCAAGTTGATTTCCTGCAGTTACTTAAAATTTTGTATTTACTTGGTTTTGCATTGAAGGTCCCCTTTTGAACTTGATTTGTCAGTAATTCCCAGCCAAAATAAGAGAATTGTAGGGGGTACAATTCTATTGTAGAATTGTAGGGGGTACAATTCTATTTGAGAGTCTATTAAAAGCTAGGTCGAGGTGCATGAGTACTTCCAAGGCAGAACACCCACCTGCCACACGGGAGACCTGGGTTTGACTCCCGGCCCATGCACATCTCCAAAAATGGACTGTGGTTTACATGTTTGCCTCCTCCACTATTTGGGGGCAAGGATTATATTTTAATCCCTTCAGTCTGCCCAGTGCCTAGATTGGTACCTTTTGCAACCATTGACCTGCCTGAAAATTCACTAGAACATACTTATTTTTTAACAACTTCATTGAGATCTATTCAGATGCCATACAATTCACCCATGTAAAGTGTACAATTCAGTGATGTTGAGCATATATGCAGAATTGTGCAACCATAACCACAATCAATGTTAGAATATTTTCATCACCCCAAAAAGAAACTTTATACCTCCTAATTAGCTACCATGTTTCAACCTTCTAACCACCTGCCTAATCCTAAACAGTCACTAGTCTACTTTCTGTCTCTATACATTTGTCTAATCTGAATATTTCATATGAACAGACACCAATATTTTGTGGCACTTTGTGTCTGGCTCCTTTCAATTAGAATAAGGTTGTCAAGGTGCATATGACCCAGAAATTCCACCCCTATGTATCTATCCAAGAGAAATGAAAACTATGTCCATGTAACAACACAGGCATGAATATTCATAGCATTATTATGTATAATCAAAGAGTAGAAGCATGTCCATCAACTGATAATGGGTAAATAAAAGTAAAGCATAGCTATATGTGCATGCTGGAATATTTCCTGTCAATGAAAAAAAATACTTATTTTGCCTTGACCAGTAGTAAGTTGCTTCCTCATTGGTTGTTGTGCAGATTCAATGAGCTAATGATCATCCCTGGCTGCTTCATTCAGCTCCATTGTTACAGTGCGTGTCTATCTTATTCCATGTTTTCTTACAGACTACTTGCTAAAAGTGTTGGTTGAATTGGTTAACATACATGAAACGTTTAATACAGCGTGCCATAAGTAGTTGCTGCAATAAGTGTGATGGCTAAAGGCATGAGGTTTGGGGGTCATCTGAAATAGTGTTTGAGTATACGCTTAGCAACTTCTCTGTTTTGTGACCTAGTATAAGTCCCTGAATTCTTCTGCCTTCTGTTTCCTTATTGCTATAAGTTGTGATCAAAACATCTACCTCTATGAAGGGCACTTAAGAGGATTTAAAGAGAATATTTCTGAAAAGAATAAGAGGGTCTTGTACAAGTAAGAAAAAGTATTATGATGGGAACAAATGTATAGGAAAAGTCTCTACATGCTCATTTCTAAAGCTGCATCTGAACCCAGAAGAGAACAAATTTTCAAGGCGGTGATCTGTTGGGTGAGAGATCAGTGAAGTGTGGGGGCTCTGCTATCCTCCTGAGTGACAGCTGGTATCTCTTCCCCCCAGGTACCGAGCCACAAGCCTAGAACCTGCAGTCAGACGTAAGGGCTTTGGGCTCATGACTCTGTTCAGGGAAGTTTAAGTTAGCTGCAGACAAGCAAGGAGGCATCAGTAGGTATCTCTGTACAAGGTGTGTATGTGTGTGTGTGTCTGTCTGTCTCTCTTAAACACGTACACACTATTGGTGCCAGCCAGTGGCAACAGCTTCAGGCTCTTCTTTCTGGGTAGAAGTCAGTGAATAGTTGACTTCAACACCCACCCAAGTCAGATCTGAAAACAATTAGAGGAGCTATCACAACATGCTTAGCCCAAGACATGAATAACTTGTCTAGGTACCATTTTATATGGCAGTTATCTGGTTCTGCAGAAACCATAAACTGGCCCACACTAAGAAATGGTTCTGGTAGCTGGTCAAGGTATCTGGACTCGCCTGTGACTTCACCCACCTCTGAGCTCTATTTTTAGGCTATGTGCTAAGGGACAGATACTAAATCACTGGACTCTTTATAGCTATGGCACACAAGAAAGGTAAAATCCAGATAGGCTCTTAAAGTCACAAAACGGGACATTTTTGCTGCTATATATGGAATTTCTTTTGAAAGAAATGTCTTTTTAGCCAAAAAAATCAATAAATGCCCTTTTTATAAAATCAATGCAATTGGTGGTTGGATAGTTAATTGTGTGTGTGATTTCATAAGAAATTAAATACGTGTCAGAACAGAGGGAATAGATAAGTTAGTAAGATTAGAAGGTAATCCATCTGCAGGTTACAGGAACCTATGTCAGTGCTGTCCTATATGGTAGCTATGGCCGCACGTGGTTATCAAGCACTTGAAATGTGCTGGTGCAACAGGGGAACTGAGTATTTTAATTTCACTTTAATTGTAAATAGCCACATGTGGCTAGTGTCTACCGTATTGGATATCGCTACTCTATGTTTATCCCTGCTTGCAGCTGAGGCCTTCGGGGAGCTCTTACTCATGGAGAAAGCCAGCTTTGTCATTTTTGTGACATGATGATTTGTCAAGCTATTCTCAAAGTCCAGGAGACTGGGGCATTTATTTCATATTTTTTCCGCACCATTTCTTGCATTTGTACATCATTAAGTGAGTATCTATTGTGCATCTAACCCAGTGCTAGACAATGAGAAAGCAAATATAGTGATGGCCCCAAAAACTCACAGATGAGTGGGGAAGACCGACCGGGGAAGAGGCAGTGATAACACAGGATTTCCGTGAGGGACATAGAGCACAAGGTGCTGAGAGAGACCTAAGGAAGGTCTCCTGACTCGACCCAGGAAGCGGAGTGAGAGAAGGCTATGGAGACATGGAAGTTGGGAATGAATTCGTCACGATAGTAGGATGAGCCTATGCCAAGGAATGTTGTCATAATAAATAAAAAGTTGCATACGTGTTTCCATTTGCAACACTGTACATAAGTGCAAGGAGAAGTGTTACTTGAAAACAATATTTTTTTCTTCCACCAAAATCTAGATGTAATCTGGATATGATCCCCTCTCCTTAATTTAATCTGCCATTATCATGCTGCTTCTTTCAGTGTCACCAAAAAAAAAAAAAAAGCCTGGGGTTCTTATCCAGTCTATATTCTAAAACTTTCAGAATAGTCTTGGAGCCCATATGCTATGCTGGTTGCCATTAATTTGCTAACTCGGCCTGTAACTGCCCCCATGTCTCAAGACTGGAGGACCCAGGATGCAGGGTCCAACCTCCCTCACGGCCCCTACAGACACCCCCGTCTGGGGACCTCCTGTGCCTTCTGCTACAAGGGCAGTTTGCCTTGTCCCCTTGCTCTCTGTGCTATTTATAGCCCCTGTCCCTTTACTAGCCTTGGGAAGGCTCTTTCCCATCTTTCTTGGGTGTCAATGTCTTCTCCAATCACCCTTTGGTCAGAGACAATGCACGTTTTGTTTTATCAGTGGGGCCTTAAATATTCCATGTTGGTCGTAGAAATGGGGGGTGGGGGGTGGAGCAAATGCTCAAACCAATAGACTAATTTCCTAATAATCTGCAAGTTGCAAAATGTTCAGAAAATGCGAGATAGTTCACTATAACCAACCAGGGTATACCTAAGAGTGGTAGAATTTGAGGGGAGGAAGGAAAAGGAGCAGATCAAGAAGAACTTTAAATGTCATGTTTGTTAAGAAGCTTGGGGTCCTGGAGCCTTAGGGGGTGGTATAATGGATATTTTCCAGCTTTGGTTAGTATGTGTTGGCTGCCTGCATCTGAACCCCTCTGTGTGGGTAGAGGATTAACCACTGCCGGCTTAGAAGCCCTCACAGTCTGCCTCCTGCCAAATAAACCGAAAAGGCCAGTGGCTCATTTTCTCATCCTGTTTTGCAGCTGCATCATGGCCCTGACCAAGATTTAGCCAATCAGATGCACCCATCCAAGACTTGAGCTGGCAGAAGGGGCACAGCAGCTGCAATTTTCTTCAATACTGGAATTGGCAGCGATGCTCACTGGGCAGCGACCGGTCAGTGGTGCCCTCGCTGCACCAGAGCTCGCTGCAAATTTACCACATCGGTTCCCCAACAGTTCTGACTGTGTAGCCTTCCTCTGCTCCTGCCTCCTTCCTGAGGCTGGCAATTTATGTTGAGAAAGCCAAGAACTTCCTGATAAATTCTGTTGCTGCTTAAATCGTTACACAAGTTTCTTTTGCTTGCAGCTGATGATGCTGGAAGATACGAAAAGGGAGCTGTGGAAGTATTTTAGTGCTTCCCTGGAACGGTGGGGCAATGCATAGTCTGTAGGTGGGGTGCCAAGTGGCTCCCAGTTGGAGCAGCAGATTAGGTGCCCAGTGGGGCTTGAGAAGAACGGAGAACCTAACGGGAACTGAGTGTGCACAGGGTAAAATGTGCACGTGTGCATGCAGGTGGACATGCATACACATTTGCACGACTGCAGCCACAGGCCCTCGGAGGGGAGAGCAGCTGAGCGTGCGTGCCCATGGGGTTGAACCTTGGTCTCCTGACGGCTCTCACTAAACACTGCGTTCAGGCTTCGCCGCACAGAGCGGGGCAAACGACAGTTTCCAAGTTTGAAAAATGAGCTGCTTCACTCGCCTGGTGCTAATGCTTTTTCGAAGAAACTTACGTCTTGGAAATGTCATGACACATTGCAATCACGGAGAACACAGCCACAGTAATTGGGAGTGTGTCTCAAGAGCAGAGCGTGTCGAAGAAGATACGTGGCTCGCAGCGTCATTTCCCGCAACAATGGAAGTGCGGGAGCGGCTGCAGTGCGGGCAAGCTGCCTTTCACATAAATCCTGGCGGAAGCTCAGAGCTCCAGCGGCATGCTTTTTTTTTTTTTTTTTTTTTTTCCTGGGGAAAGGAACTGCTTTGGGAGTCAAGAGGACTCGGTTACAAACGAGTCGTGGATCTGGCTGCTTACAAAGTCGTTGTGGGACTTTGGCCATGCTGATAAATTGTTCTACCGCTCAGTATCTCCACCTTGCAAATGCGAATAATACCCCACACATTCCACCCCTCTCAATATTGTCTGGCAATCAAACTTCCAAAGCACCAGTAATTGTGAAGACTTTTTAAGCATAAACTATAAACTAAACACTGTACGTACAAACTCACTTAAGATGCACCCTGGGGAGAAGTACCTCAGGCTTGGAGGTTGAGGACATCAGGGCACAAGAGAGGCAAACATCTTTCTCCAGGTCACATCCAGTGCCAGGATTTGAATTTTGATAGTCCAGTTCTAGAGCCCGGGCTCATGTACCAAGACCGGTTATACTTCCTCTCACAGCGGACACACAGTGTGGAGAAGAGGATAAGATGCTGGTAAATGCAGTGTGCATAACATCAGCAGTGCTGGGGCTTCTTTCAAAGAGGAAGGGAACAAAACCAGTGTTTAACAAAACCAGTTAAGTTTATGCATGGCCATTTTGCATAAGCTGCGATAACGATAACTAAACCAGATCCCAAACAGCTGAGCGCCCGTAGTAGAAAGTTTTGAAGATGATCACCACTGCTCCAGTAACTGTGAGTAAGGGAACGTGTTTCCCATTTCACAGATGAAAGACTTGAGGCCTGGAGTAGCTAGCACACCTAAGATGATCCGGCAAAATAATGGCCATAGTGGGATTCAAACTCGGATGGACAGATTACAAAGTTTATCCTCTTTCCTCTCCAAAATGCTATGAGACTCTAGGCTTCCTCAAGGGAGCAGCTGTCTAAAATATTTGTGCCCTCTGGCTCACATCTCAGAGAGAGAGAGAGAAGCACAGAGATGTTAACAAGATAATGCAAATATTAACATTCACTTTAAGAGGTTGACTTACTTGGAAGTCCTCATTTCTAAAGGCCAGCCTTCCGTGTTCTTCATTCTCCAAAAGCGCTGTAACCTTTTCCATGAGGAAATTATGCAACTGATGGTGGCCTTGCGTGGAGCTCAGGACTTCTCGGCTGTCATCTGGGGAAAGAGGAGAAAGGAGAAACTTGTTTTCTGCTGTTAACATTGGGTTCTTCCGGGTGGAGCCGGGGGCAGCCAGGGGCAGCCAGTGATCCGTTCTGCCTCCTTTAGCAGGCCAGCTGCTCTCACGTGGGACGAAGGCTAGACTGCAAAGCTTTATCAGTCAGGTGACATAATGTGACTTAACACGAGTCCTTCAGAAGTCCCCCTTTAAATAATTACCATCGATGTACAATAAAGTGATCAGTGTTCATAAACATTAAATATCGTAAGCTTGCTCAGAGCACGTGGGTAATCTTTTGTATTTTTCTGTAATATTGGTTGTACTCCATCTCATGTTTCAGAGGGAATGGCTGATAGAAGGATGGAGGAATCAAAAGGGTAGCTGGCTTTGGAGCCAGATGTACATGATGCCGAAGTGCAGCCCTGACATCTACCAGTTGTGTAGTATTAAAGTTTACCCCACTTCTCCTAGACTCAATTTCTTCTCCTGAAAAATGGCAACTAATAATTCCTACGTTGAGTTCATTGAAGGTAACAACTAACGTTGATCTCACTAAATCTAGCGACTAAACATACTAGATGTTCATTTAATAAACAGTAAACCATGAGGGCTGTTGTGAGCATTAAATGAAATATGTTTTTAAAGGACCTAGCTGAATTCAGGGTACAATAAATATTTCCTCTCCTCCTATCATTAGCCTATCATTTGTGTCTTTGAAAAAATGCCCCTTTGCCTTGCAAACACTATTAATTCATTGGACATATTTTGGAAGTTCAATAGATATCTCAAATGCAACATATCCCAAACTGAACTCCTTATCCTTCTGCCAAAATTCACCCCACCCACAGCCTTCCCCATCTTGACTGACAGTAAAGCCATGCTTCCAGTTGCCAGAGACAAAATGAAAACACAAAAAACAAACAAGAATCCTTCTGCTTATTTTATATATTGAAGTTTGTGATTAGGTGCATAAATAATCGTGGCTCTTGTATTTTAACTGCAGACTGCATGTTTTATCCATGTAAACTTATCCTCCTTACATCGTGAATTTTGCTTCCTTTCTTTTCTTATCTAAAAGAATTTATAGCCCTTTCTTTCTGTTTGATTTTTCAGATAAAGTTTGGCTTATCTTGTTGGTTTTAACTTTTCTATGTCTTTTTCCCTTGCATTTAGTTGGATTCAATTTCTTTTTTTTACTTACACTGAGAATCTTTCTTCTTTTCATAGGTGAGTTTAACCACAAGCACCAATACCTTTGCTCTTAAATATGTCATTTTATGTCTTCAGTTTGTTGTTGTTCTTTTTTTTTGTAGTTCTGGAGATGTCTTTTGTTGTTTTCTGACAAATCTGGGTTATGCCAGATTTCCATGTGCTTCTTCAGTGCAGTGAAAAGCATGCATCTTATTTTTATTCTATTATTGACTAGTATTTTCTCAAGGGCATTATTTAAACATCTCCAAAGCTATGTGTGTATGAGCATATATATGTGTGTTCATATATATATACCTATATAAAGTATATTCATGGGTGCATGTACACATTTGTATATATACATATGTAATATATGTGCGCATGTGTATGTATGTTTGTACAATATTAGAAGATATTTATATTTGTGTGTGTGTATATGTGCATCTACAGGTACATTATCATGTCCCCACTGTAGCTCAGGTACCCAGCAAAAGAGTATGGCATACGGAAGATGTTAAATAACTTTTTGACCAAAAGAAAGAATCTCTTCACTCCCCTCTTCCTTTCTTCTCAAGCTTCATAAACAGGATGTAAGAGTCAGACCCAGATGGTACTTATGAATTTTTTCCATACAACCTAGCTTCCCTTTTGAAGATTCCTTTTGGCCACTGTGTGCAATTCTGTGATCATTCTTACAGTGATCTTCTTCCCAATTTGCAAACACTACCCTGTATTTCACTACCTTAATTTTACTTTCGGCAAGAACAGGTATTCTCCTTTCTGCAGGATAAAGCCCAGTCTTAGAAGGCAGAGCCATCTCAACCTCTGAAAGAAGTGTGAGGAAAGAAACATGAGGTGCAATTTTATTGCGATGATTCTGTGCTGCAGGAAATTATTACCCACTTGTACCTTGAATTGCTCAATACAGTAGATAGTCATTTAGCACCTATTCCGTGCTGGCTGTCATGCCAAGTGCAGATTTGAAACAGTCAAATAGAGCATCCACTCATTCAACCCATGTGAATTGAACCCCTACTATGTGGCAGGACAGATGCTGAGTTCTGGGGACAAAAAAAAAATGAACTAAATAAACACACTTCCTGCCATAAGAGTCTTACAGACCCAACTGTGCCTTCACCCTACAGCCACATAAAATCTGACACCACGGTTTCCAATCTTTCTTCTTGTGTGTGTGTGTGTGTGTGTGTGTGTGTGTGTGTATGTGTGTGTGTGTGTGAATACGATGGGCAGTTAGGGGCAAAAAGGAATTGGAGAGACAAGGACAGAAATAGAAGCCAAACTTCTCAATGTACATTTTTCAATAAGCTTTACTTTCAAACCATGAGAAGATATTATCTGTTCAATAAGTTAAATATGAAATAAAACTAAGAACAAAAAAATGTTTAAAAACAAAATGAATACATAAAGCAGCCTTGGGGTAGATGAAACAAGAAAAGTCATTGCTGAAGGAAATTTCCAGAAATTTCTAGAGGCCTTTCCCTGCGGAGTGGGAAAGGGATGTTCTGAGCCAACTTCTCGGGTACATCATTTTGAAAGACAAATTACCGGTAATCTACTTAAATTTTAAATAGCATTATCTAAATGAAAAATATCGAAGTGTGAGTTACCACAGCAAGAATAACTCCAATTTCCTGCCTGGATGCTACGTTAGGACTAGACTGTTTAATATCATCTTGATAACATTTTTATAGGTTCATGTTGGCCCATCAGATTGCAATTTGTCACCTGCTATCTAACAATTTTCTAATTCTCCATCACTTTACAGTGTAAAATAATAGGCACAGAATTGCAAGGCTTTTTTTTTTTCCTTTAATAATTGAAAGATAGAGTGGGAGCGGGGCACTTTATTTCTACCAAGTGATGCTTTTTTCCCTGGTTAGAATAAGAATGGTTGTCAATAATTCAAACACAATACAGTACTGAGCTCATTTTACTTTTTCCACTGAATTAAATCATGAAAGATAACGCAAAATGAGGGAGAAAATTTCCAAAGCACTTCCCTTCCCTCCCAACACTACCCAAAATGTGTGGGGGGCATTGAGAAGAAATGTGTACAGATGTATAGTTCAAGGGGTTTGGGTCTTGGGGTGAGAAGGATCTGGGTTTGAGTCCAAGGGCGGTGTGACCTACAGCCACTATCTACTCTCATCAAGCTATTTTCTTCATCAGCGTCATCAAAACAATGGCTCCTACCTGCAAGGATCTTAGGGAAGTGGGGTTAAGCTATGGAGTCTACTTCCAAACGTGAAACATGACAGGCACTCAGTAAATGATGGGTTTGAACATCACAGCTATGGTTCCATTTC
>PVIY010040212.1:0-22545 GCA_004026745.1 Myrmecophaga tridactyla
AGGCCATCACCAGCCAGATTGGACCAGGCATACATGCTCCCAGTATGTGCATGAGGGTTTCGCTGCTCTCTCCCAAACCGGGACCAGGATCCCACACTGGGAGTGTGGCTGGCTCTGTGCTGGGCCGGTGAGTGATGGGGAGGGAGGGGCCAGCCGGGCCCCACGAGATCCTATCACTTTTCAGTGGCCTTATCCTTTTTTTTTTTTTTTAATACATGGGCAGGCACCGGGAATCGAACCTGGGTCCTCCGGCATGGCAGGCAAGCATTCTTACTTGCTGAGCCACCGTGGCCCGCCCAGTGGCCTTTTTCTTGATTCCGCGCTTGCCCTGTCTCTTCAGTCCTTTAACTCTTTTCTGAGCCCTGAGAAAGATGTTTCTGCCAGTCCTTGCTGGTTGTTCAAAGCTTCTGCATTCACTGAGTTTTCTGCCTAGAACTCTGGACCTAGGAATTTGGGGCTTTTCTAGGTGAAAAGTGGCCAAATAGCGGCAATTTCTTATGGCTTAGCTTCGTTGTAAGTGTTCAGAGATACTTATCCAATCAGAAAGGCCACACAGTGGAGTGAATTAAAACCCAGGCTCTGGAATATGGACTCCTCGTTAGTTTTAGCTCGGCCAGCCGTGCCCTATCTCTCCCGCGCTTTTCGCCCTTCCGAGGACTCGCTGGGCGCCCCGGGGTCTTAGGGGTCCCCGGCGGCCTTCCCCCGAGGCGGCCAGCACCGTGTTCCTGCGTCGGGAGGTCCAGGCAGGTCCGCACTGGACCCGCGGGGCGCCAGGGCACCGGGGTGCGGGGCTGCTCACGGTCTCACAGGCCGCACCATCTGCGCTGCTGGAAGGTTCCCGAAGGTGCCCGGAGGGGAGGGGAGGGGAGGAGGCCCCAGAACAAGCTTCTAACCACATAGCAAAGGCCTCCCTATTGGGCCCTGGGGACTGTGGTGCTGTGTCCACACTGAAGTCAGCTCGTCCTCCCATGAGACCACGGTGGTGGTGCCTCTGCCTCTGGGACAGTTTGGGCAGTGTACACAGGACTGACAATGCAGGAGACGCTGCTACGTGGGACATGACATCCAGGGGCACAAGTCTCCCTGGCGGCGTGGGAGATGACTCCCAAGGATGAATCTGGCCCTGGCACTGTGGGATCAACAATTCCATCCTGACCAAAGAGGGGAAAAGAAGTGTAACAAATAAGGTATCAGTGGCTGAGGGAGTTCAAATAGATGGAAAGGCTACACTGGAGATCACTCGTATGCAAGCTTCAGTTAGACATTGCTACCTACCATAACCTTCCGAAATCCAACCAAAACCATTCAGCCAATCCTAAAGAACACCTAGGGCAATATATAAGATTCTACAAAGGTTCCATGCACTAGGGTAACTTTCCAGAAACCTATAACCTTCAGATGGGTCCCTGGGCCAGATAAGTGAAACGCAGAGGTGCCCAGCCTCTCCAGAACATCAACTAGTTCCATCCCCCTATCCCATATTATCGACATCCCCTTCCAACATGAAAAAGTTAGAATGGGCATAGCCCAAATACCCCTAAAGAGTGGAAGAAAGATCAAAGTTGATGGTAGAATTATACAGAGAAGGTCAGGTTTAACAAATGAGTAGGACTGCTGAATCTTTATATTGATAATTCTTTTAGTTTTCAATTGTGGAATTGTAACCCATACCAAACTCTGAAATCTGCTCTACAACTAATTGTTGTGATGTGCTTTGAAATTTATTGCTTTTTTTGTATATATGTTATTTTTCACAAAAAAAGAAAAAATGTAGATTGTGATGATTATATATATACATATATATATGTATGTATATGTATATTCTGGAGCAGCTAGAAGGAAGGAAAAATCTGAGATGTTGGAATGGTAGCCCATGACAAATTCTGGGATCTGTTCTGTAACTACTTGTTAAAGAGTGCTTTGAAAATTATTGCTTTTTTCTTTCTTTGCTTTATATATATGTTATATTATATAATTAAAAAATGTTTTTTTAAAAAAAAGGGTCCGGGGCTGCTTCACCTGGGTTCTAATCCTGGCTCTGCCACTTCTAAGTGACCTTGAGCAAGTGAGGCTGCAGTGACCTCATCTGTAACAGGCATTATAATAATAACCACCTCCTAAGGTTGTTATGAAAATTAAGTGAGTTAATATTTGAAAAGCACTTAGCACCAGTATCTACTAGTGTGTTCGCTAAAGAAACAACTGAAGCATTTCATTTACCAAGTGCCCTGGGAGCAGACACAAGAAATGACTAAGTGTCCTTGAGGAAGGGAGAGTAGTAGTAGCGGCCTTGAACGATGAGTAATGTTTGCCAGGCAGAGGTGTGGGTGGGGAGGAGGTGGGCAAGACATTCCAACTGAGAGAGCAGGCCTTCAAAGACTCAAAAACAAGACAATAGCGAAAAATCCGGGGGTCTGAGTGTAGGGTTCGTGGGGGAAATGGTGGGAGGTGAGGCCAGAGTGGAAAAGGGCTGAGCTCTTTAGCTGAGGAGCCTGGTGGGATCCTAAGAACCATCACAGGATTTGGGGCGAGGGAGGGATGTGATTAGGGTTTTGTTCTGGAAGGGTCACTTCAAACAGCAACTGAAGATGGCTTGGGAGGCAAAAAGAGGCTGAGGCCACTAGCCAGGCAAAAAGCGATGAAACCGCAAACTGAGGCAGTAACTGCAGGAATAGAGAGAGGAGGGGCAGATCTGAGAGCTGGTTCTGAATAGTATCTACCAGAATCTGCAGGCTTGGAAGAGTAAGGAGTGGAAATTTTGAGACAAAAGCCATACTTGGGTTTCTGATGTCATGGGTGATTTCATATTTCAGCTCGACTAGGTTGCAATGTCCAGTTGTTTGGTCAAACACTGGCCTAGATATTACTGTGCAGGTATTGTGTAGAAGGGATTAGCATCTACAATAAACTGGTTTTTAAGTAAAGGAGGTTACCCTGGAAACTGTGGATGAGCCCCATCCTTAAATGAAAGAATTGAGGATTCTGAGTAAAAGGAATTCTGTCTCGAGGCTACACCCTCTGCTCATTCTAGAGTTTCCAGCCTAAGGAATTCAGACTCAAGATTTCAACATCACTCTTACCACAGTTTCCAACCTCCACCCTGCCCTACGGAATTGCCCACAGTCATGTCAGCAAATTCTTTGTAAATCTGTTGTATGTGTGTGTGTATAAGAATATATGTGTGAAAAAAAAAAAAGAATATATGTGTGTATATATCCTATTGGTTCTGTGTCTCTGGAGAACCCTGACTCATACACCTGGGTGGCTGACCAACAAAAGGAGTTGAGAGAGTGAAGGAGGTTGGGGTGGTGGGTGGGGTGCCCGGAGAAGGCAGTCAGCTGCGCGTAACTGCCGGTGGGGAACACGTCATGGGTGCTACAGTTCTCACCCGTTGCATCACCTGAAACACATCAACAGGTGTTCTAGTTTGCTAGCTGCTGGAATGCAATATACCAGAAACAGAATAGCTTTTAAAAAGGGGGATTTAATAAGTTGCAAGTTTACAGTTCTAAGGCCGAGAAAATGTCTCAATTATAACAGGTCTATAGAAATGTCCCATCAAAGGCATCCAGGGAATGATACCTTGGTTCAAGAAGGCTGATGAAGTTCAGGGTTTTTCTCTCAAGTGAGAAGGCACATGGTGAACACAGTCAGGGTTTCTCTCTCATCTGGAAGGGCACATGGCAAACATGGACTCATCTGCTAGCTTCTCTCCTGGCTTCCTGTTTCATGAAGCTCTTCGGGAGGCGTTTTCCTTCTTCATCTCCAAAAGTCGCTGGCTGATGGCCTCTCTGCTTCTTGTGGCTATGTCATTCTTCTCTGCTTTCTCTGAATCTCTCTTTCTCCAAAATGTTTCCTCTTTTACAGGATTCCAGTAAACTAATCAAGACCCACCTGAATGGGTGGAGACATGTCTCCACCTAATCCAGCTTGACAACCACTCTTGATTGAGTCAAATCTCCAGGGAGATGATCTAATTACAGTTTCAAACATACAGTACTGAATAGGGATTAGAAGAAATGGCTGCCTTTACAAAATGGGATTAGGATTAAAACATGGCTTTTCTAGGTACATACAGCCTTTCCAACTGGCACACCAGGGATTACTCCCCTTTTACAAGTACAGAAACTGAATTTTTTTTTAATTTTAAAATTTTTTTAAAATACCAAAAAACACCAAGCAAACGCAAACATTCATAGCTTTTGATCATTCCATTCTACATATATAATCAGTAATTCACAATATCATCACAATAGTTGCATATTCATCATCATGATCATTTCTTGGTACATTTCCATCTATTCAGGAAAAGAAATAAAAAGAAAACAGAAAAAAATTCATACATACCATACCCCCACCCCTCCCCCTCATCGATCACCAGCATTTCACTCTAAATTTATTTTAACATTTGAGAAACTGAATCTTAAAGAGATTCCTCTTTAAGAGACCCTTGAAGAGGTTCCTGTATGGCGCCCTGAGGACACAATTTAGGAGAGGAAGGTGGGGGGTGGTGAAGAATAAGTTTGGTTCTGTGGACTTAAGGCTGAGATGCTGGTAGGGGATGTGAGTGGCAGCGTGGCGGGTGGATGGAAGAATGGTTTGGGAGTTCAGAAGAGACATTGGGGTGAGGCGAAGGCATTTTAGAGCCATCAGCTCACAAGGCCAGCAAGCAAGCAGAGTTGTGGCTGAGGCTCCCCCAGGGCAGGCAAGAAGAGGAGGGCTCTGGGGAAAAAAATTTTTTTTATTTACTTATTTTTCTTTATTAGAGAGGTTGTATGTTTACAGAACAATCATGCATAAAGTATAGGGTACCATACACCGCCCACCACCACTGCCTTGCATTGGTATGGAATATTTGTTACAATCGATAGTAGCATATTTTTTATAATTGCACTATTAACTAAAGTCCACGGTTTAACTTGGGGGTTACTGTTTGTGTAGTGTGTTTTGTTTGTTTGTTTTTAATTTTTATTCTGTTAGCATGTATGTGATTCAACATTTCCCCTTTTGATCACGTTCAGCTATATATTTTGGTGCTGTTAATTGCACTCACAATGTTGTGCAATCATCATTACCATCCAGTACCAAAACATTTCCTTCACAGCAGAGGGGAACACTGTCCATTTTAAGCCCTACCTTCCCAATTCCCTGACCCTACCCTGTCCCTTGGTCACCTACATTCTAGATTTTGACTCTATGATTCTGCTTACTCTAATTGTTTCAAATCAGCGAGATCATGCAGTAGTTCTGTTTTGGGAAACATCCGTATTTAGAGACAAACAGAAGATAAAAAAAAAGATAGAAGCAGCACCAAGAGTGAATGGGTGAATGAGAAGGACAAGAGAATTTCAAGTAGTGTGCGGGCAGAAGCAATTAGAAGGAAGACTGAAAATGAGCCGCGGGACTTGGCACCGGGGAGGCCTCTGCACCAGGTTTTGGGGGCAGAAGCCACCTTTCATGGGAAAGGAGTGCATTGGGGCTGTGCTGGTTTGAAAGGATGTATGCCCCCTAGAATATACATGTTTTAATCGCAATCCCATTTCATAAAGGTAGAATAATCCCTATTCAATACTGTATGTTTGAAACTGTAATCAGATCATCTCCCTGGATGATGAGATTTAGTCAAGAGTGGTTGTTAAACTGGATTAGGTGATGACATGTCTCCACCCATTTGGGTGAGTCTTCATTGGTTTATTGGAGTCCTATAAAAGAGGAAACATTTTGGAGAATGGGAGATTCAGAGAGAGCAGAGAAGAACGACATAGCCACGAGAGCAGAGAGCCCACAAGCCAGCGACCTTTGGAGATGAAGAAGGAAAATGCCTCCCAGGGAGCGTCATGAAACAGAAAGCCAGGAGAGAAAGTAGCAGATGACACCTTGCTCCCCATGTGCCCTTCCAGCCAAGAGAGAAACCCTGACTGTGTTCACCATGTGCCTTTCCAGATGGGAGAGAAACTGTGAACTTCATCAGCCTTCTTGAACCAAGGTATCTTTCCCTGGATGCCTTTGATTGGACATTTCTATAGATTTGTTTTAATTGGGACATTTTCTCGGCCTTTAGAACTGTAAACTAGCAATTTATTAAATTTCCCTTTTTAAAAGCCATTCTGTTTCTGGTATATTGCATTCTGGCAGCTAGCAAACTAGAACAGGAGGTGAGGTAGTGATAGTATTGGGTGTAGACTACTTCTTTCAGATGAAATTGATAAAGCAAGGCCCTCAGCCTGGGCTGCACATTTGAGCAACCTGGCCAGCTTTACCAACTCTTGGGTGCCAGCTTTCCCATCCCAGACCTGCTGAATCAATCCCTGGGGTGCCGTGCCTAGGCATCTGGGTTTTCAAAAATTCTCCAACTCAGATGCACATGAAGGTTAAGAAATAATGTTCACATAAGATGACATATTGGTCACCAGCATTTATATGAACTGTCCAGAACTGGCAAATAGCTAGACATCAGATGAGAAGTTGCTGGGGGCCAAGGATGAATTAAACATGCATGGAATCTCACCTGAAGTGATGGAAATGTTCTAAAACTGGATTTTGGTGATTGTAAACTTACTAAAACTTGGTAAATTTACTAAAACTCATTCAATTGGGTGCTTAAAGAGACAAACAAAAGAACCAGCGTTCTAAGGGAAGGCATGAGGCATTTTGCAACCCTTGGTGAACCAGTGGGTCGAGGAATTAAGCATCAAGGCCAACATCACAAGATGACACCTAGGCCCTGGGTACCGAGCTGGAAGACACCACCTGTTCAGTACTCTTGCCAAAAACAAAACAAACCTGAATCCAATCCAACTTCTAGATGTAACCACCAATTTACAATCATGGTGGCAGACAGACGAACATGTCAAAATCTACCATGGGGATGCAACTGGCAAAATTCAGACTGTGGGAAATTCCACCAGAAAAATAACCTAAGTTCTTCAACTAATAAATTATAAAGAAAACAAAAAAGTTAAAAGAACCATAAAGCACATATTACCCAATCACAATGAGTGGATCTTATTTGGATCCTAATTAGAACCAAAAAAAAAAAAAAAAAAGAAATTAGAATATTTATGAGACAACTGAAAATTTGGACACTATTTGAAAACATTGAAGACAAAAATTTTTTATATTTAGATGTGATAATGGAATTGTGTCTCTTATCTTTTAGAAAATGCATGCAGAAATATTCAAGAGAGAAAAGATAGGGCAGCTGGCTTGCTCTAAAACAAAACAGGAAGATAGAAAGTCAATAAGGATGTGACTTGGGCTGAATGGGCCAAAAGCTGATGGTGGTTGGGGCTGGGTGATGGCATGGGGTGTTCATTATACTTCTCTGTCCTCTTTTGTATCTGTTTGAAATTCTCTATAACAAGAAAAAAAATTAAAAAATAAATAAAGGAGAGGAGAGAAAGGGTTCCCCACTTGAGATAGAGGGACAAGGTCAAGGAGAGTTTATAGGATGGGGTAGGGCGGTGAATCTCGACCTGAGCCGCACACCTGGGGCCCCATATAAAAGAGGTGTCCTGAATCCACCTCCAGAGATTCTGATTTTTTATTTTTCAAGTCCTTTTAATGTATCCATTGAGAAGGTCATGTGGTTTCTGCCCTCTATTCTACAAACCCCATGTATCATGCGGTTGATTTGCAGATTTATCTCGACGACGTTTTAGGGTAGTTTCTCAGCATTGCATAACCAACACAGTTGGAGTTCAAGAAAATAGCTCTTTGTAAGTAAATATGTATGTGGATATATATATATAGGAAGTACCTTTCATACTTAAAAAAAGAATTTTTTTTTTCAAACAACTATCCTTATTGCATTTGTCTGGAATGTGGCAACATCATTCTAATTTGTGGCAGAGGTGAGCACCTCTAAGTTAAAAGAAAAAAATAACGGCTTCCACACATTGGCACCCACCACCCAGCAGGCACCCAGCAGGCACAAATCCTCCCCACAGCCCTTCAAGGTAGGTTTCATTCATCCTTACAGATGGAGGATTGAGGTAAAGGTAAGTTATTATCTATAGTCCAGGACTGGAGAATGAGACATGTGGGCGCAGGTACTTTGAGAACCCCAGGCTGTTTGCACCACCAGACCTGACTCTCTTGCCAGCCTTCCCTTGAGAGAAATTGCTCTGATTGCTAGCTGTTACACCCTCCAGGTTCCATTTGTGAAAAATAAACAAATACATCTGGCTTTCATTAGGCTGTGGCTGCCTCATGCATTCAGCAACAAGAGGGATTCCTGCGGGTAATCTTGAAAATATGGGCTCCCCTAATCAGCAGCTGTTTCTGAAAGGAACTGCAGAGAGGGAGAGTGCAGTTCTTGCAGCTGCCGGGGTAGGGTGGTGGTGGTGGGGAATTGCTAACTGAGCCAGCTTGTCCAGAGAAAGTGCTCTGCTGAAGAGACAGCTGTAACCCGGCGTGTAAAAGTTCTTTCAAGATGCCTGGACCCCAGATGATAGTTTTATTCAGTGGGGTGGAACTTGAATCTCTCCAGGCGATGCCTTCTTAATTGGCTGCCCAGAATTTTATTTAAATTGGCATCTCTGTGTCTAAGAGTCTCCAAAGTCTGGTGGGGGTTAATTTCTGTATCTTGATTGGGGTTAATTTCTGTACCTCTTCTCTCTTTGCAAATAAATGCAAGGGGATACAGAGAAACCGATGACTCCGATAAAAAGCGTGTCTGGAGGCTTTTTCCTCTGGGACGCTTGCGCTCCTCTTCTGGACTGGTGACTGATTTTTATTTACTTCAATGCTATCCCTAACCTGCCAGTGGCTCCTTGCCAGGAGGGGCTGTGTCAGAATCAGAATTTCCATTGCTTCATCTTCCGTTCAATCATTTAACAAACACTTGTCCATACCTTGGCCCAGCAGGGCACAGAGGGAGGCTCTGTGGACACGCCTGAATGAAGAGAGCAAGGCTTTGTTCTTAATTTTATGTGTAATGATGTGGCTGGTGCTTGGCAGCAAACGCTGGCATTGCACGAGGCAGGCTGAAGGGTTCTCCAGCCAAAACCAAGCGATGGTGCACCACTTCAAGTTACAGGGAAAAGGAAACTTAAGTAGATAGAAGTTTGGTCTTTCTGACTTTTTCTTAAAACTCCATTGCCTGCTACCACTTGTCCAAAATAGAAGCTGGCAGGATGTACAGTGTAATAATAATAACAGATAAACCCTTTGAATGCTCACAATGACCCTATAAGGTAGATACTATTATCATCATCCCCAATTTACAGATAAGGAAACTGAG
Source organism: Myrmecophaga tridactyla (assembly GCA_004026745.1). Taxonomy (NCBI): domain Eukaryota; kingdom Metazoa; phylum Chordata; class Mammalia; order Pilosa; family Myrmecophagidae; genus Myrmecophaga; species Myrmecophaga tridactyla. The sequence continues at coordinate 9,245 of PVIY010040212.1, forward strand.
GCACCGGAAGGGCAAGTCACATGGCCGGGAAGTATGGAGTCAGGATTATAAACCCAGACAGGCCAGCTCCGAAGTCCACTCCCTTACCCACCTCACCACTACCATTTAATCTAGAACAAAATTATGTTTTTAGTTATTATATGCTTATTATATCGGTGATCGCAGAGTCCTGCAAGCCACAGCCAGGCTATAGGGGCCCTGTTTGGAAGTCAGACTCTCAGCTTCACCACCTAATGCTGTGTGACCTTAGGCAAGTCGCTAACCTCTCTGAGAGTCAGTTTCCCCGAGGAACTCACAGGGCTACCATGAGGACAAAAGAAGATATTTTGCTTTCTTCAACCGGAAAACAGGATATGAGGACTCCCTGGGCCTGGCGGCTCCTTGGCTTTGAAGGCAATGTGGGCTGCCAGGTTTCTTTCCCCTGCGGGCGTTTCTCGCCGGCCCCAAAGAGAGACTACTTACCCACTGGAACCAAGGAAGGATATGATGTGAGGCGAGTGGACATAACTCCTATAGAGCAAAGGAAATTAACTTTTGATACCCATGCATTGGTTCAGGACTTGGAAACTCATGGATTTGACAAAGCACAAGCAGAAACTATTTATCAGCATTATCCACTTTTTCAAATGTCAGCCTGGATACTATTTATAAGGAGATGGTCACTCAAGCTCAACAGGAAACCCCAAACTGTTTTCCACAGTGGCTGCACCATTGTACGTTCCCACCAGCAATGCACTAGAGTCCTAATTACTCTATATCCTGACCAACACTTGTTATTTCCATTTTAAAAAATAACAATAGCCATCCTTGTGGGTGTGAAGTGGTATCTTCTGGTTTTGAATTGTATTTCCGGGATGGCTAATGATGTTGAATATCTTTTCATGTGCCTATTGGCCATTTATAAGTCTTCTCTGGAGAAATGTTCTTTACCTGTTTTTAGGTAAAATTGGGTTGCTTGACTTTTTATTGTTGCATTGTAAAAAATTCTTCATATATTTTGGATATTAAACTCTTATCCGATATATGCTTTGCAACTATTTTCCCCATTCAATAGATTGTCTTTTCACTTTCTTGGAAATTTCCTTTGAGGCACACAAGTTTTGAATTTTAATGAAGTCAAATTTATTGGGTCTTTTGTTGTTCATGCTTTTGGTTTCATGTCTACGAATCCATTGCTGAATCATGACTATTTACCTATATATTGTCTTCTAAGAGTTTTATAGTTTTAGCTCTTATATTTAGGTCCTTGATCAATTTTTTTTTTAATCTTTTTTTTTTTTTTGACTTTCTGTTGTGTGGTGTGGCATGTGTACAAGGCAAGGAAATGGAAGGGGCGGTGGTTTTCAAAGCATTTCTTCAACGTGTGGTTGTAGGACGGATCTCAGAGTTTGTCATGGAATGCCATGCGATCCTCTCGGGTTTTTCCTTCTGGCTGCTCCAGAATAAAGAGGGCTTGAATATTTTTTTGTCATCACGGTCAACTTTTTTCCTTCATTTTGTGAGGAGTGGCATATATACAGGGGAGCGATGGATTTCAGTGCACAGCACCATGGTTGGTTGTGGAGCATGTTTCGGTTTGACGCGGGGTACAGTTCCACAGTTTTGGGTTTTTGCTTCTGGCTGCTGTAGGATGCTGGAGACTAGGGGAGATGTCGGTTTGGTGATTCAGCATTCATGTTCATCTGTTGAATCCTGTCTGCACTGTGTAATTCCACCTTCACCGTTGATCTCTCCCTCCCTCTCTTTGGGGGTGTGTGTGCTATGGCCCTTCTGGCTTCTTCATGTTGGAGGGTCTGTCACTGATGTGGGGTAGTGAGATGGAACTATATGATGTTCTGGAGAGGCTGGGCCCTCTAGTTTCAGGACTTATCTGGTCCCGGGACCAATCAGGAGGTTGTAGGTTTCTGGAAAGTTGCTCTAGTGCATAGAACCCTTGTGGGATCTTATATATTGTCCTAGGTGTTCTTTAGGATTGGCTGGAATGGTCCTAGTTGGGGGTTGGCAGGTTATGATAGGTAACAAGGTCTACCTGAAGCTTGCAAAAGAGCAACTTCCAGAGTAGCCTCTCGACTCTATTTGAACTCTCTCTGCCGCTGATAACTTTATTAGTTTCATATCTGTTCCCCCTTTTGGTCAGGATGGAATTATTGACCCCACAGCGCCAGGGCAGGATTAATCCCTGGGAGTCATCTCCCATGTCTCCAGGGAGACTTTCACCCCTGGATGTCATGTCCCACGTAGGGGGGAGGGCAATGATTTCACTTACAGAGTTGGACTTAGAGAGACTGAGGCCACATCTGAGCAACAACAGAGGTCCTCCAGAAGAAACTCTTAGGCATGCCTGGAGGTAGTCTAAACTTCTCCACTACCTACATAAACTTCACAAGAGTAAGCCTCAGGATCAAGGGCTATTGAATTGGGTGTCCCTAATGTTTGACACAGTATCAGGGATTCCCTGATGGTAAAGGTTAATAGTTCCATATTCTTTCTCCCATCCCTCAAGGGGCTTAGCCAGTACTTTTTGATTATCTACTTAATATACTCTAGGAGACAATGAAAGGGGTTAGTAAGGGGTATGGCCTGTAAAATTTTTTTTTTCTGTTTGTTATATTCTTCTGTTGTCTTTTTATTTCTTTTTCTGAATTGATGCTAATGTTCTGGGAAATGATCATGATGATGAATACGCAACTATGTGATGACATTGTGAATTGCTGAGTGTATGTGTTGGGAATGTTTGTGTTTCTTGTAATTTTTTTCATTAATAAAAATTAAAAATATATATATATACTCTAGGAGGTATTCAGGTATTACAATAATCTATACAGGATTAAAGGGTCTCTTTCTTAATCTGGGCTCCCTGTGTTTCAGTTGTTCAAATGAACTATACAGATAGATTGAGTTAGATTATGCGCTATAGAAAATTTCAGTTGCAGACTGTGCCAGTTTGAAAGGATGTATGTACCCTAGAAAAGCCATGTTTTGACCCTAATACCATTTTGTAAAGACAGCCGTTTCTTCTAATCCCTATTCGGTACTGTATGTTTGAAACTGCAGTTAGATCAATTCCCTGGAGATGTGACTCAATCAAGAGTTGGTAGTTAAACTGGATTAGGTGACAACGTGTCTCCACCCATTCGGGTGGATCTTAATTAGTTTATGTGAATTGTATAAAAGAGAAAACATTTTGGAGAAACCTAGAGATTCGGAGAGAGCAGAGAATGCTGCAGCACCACGAAGCAGAGTCCACAAGCTAGTGACCTTTGGAGATGAAGAAGGAAAATGCCTCCCGGGGAGCTTCATGAAACTGGAAGCCAGGAGAGAAAGCTAGCAGATGATGCCGTGTTCACCATGTGCCTTGCCACTTCAGAGAGAAATTCTGAATGTCATCGGCCTTCTTGAATTGAGGTCTCTTTTCCTGGATGCCTTAGACTGGACATTTCTATAGACTTGCTTTAATTGGGACATTTCCATGGCCTTGGAATTGTAAACTTGTAACTTATTAAATGCCACTTTTTAAAAAGCCATTCCATTTCTGGTATATTGCATTCCGGCAGCTAGCAAACTAGAACAGTCGGTAAGGAAACCCCACCCTAATGGAATAAAGCCTAGACGTCTGCTAATGTTTTAAATCCTCACAATAACCCGGCGAGACCAGACGTGGAAACTGAGGCTCGTAAAGCTGACGTAACTCGACAAGGTTCCCACAGCAATAAGAATTCAAACCCAGGTCAGTGTTATTTCAAAAGAGAAAGACAGCCTCAAAGGCCATTAATGGGGCATACGAAATGACTGGCATTTGGATTGTAAGTTTGGTATCACGTTACGTTTCTCAAACATGATAACTGGTAGCGATTTAAGTGAATATCCTCATTCTCAGGAAATGTGCACAGCAGTATTAAGTGTTCCAAGGCATGATGTATGCAGCCTACTCTCAAATGTTCAGAAAATAGATGGATAGATAGATAGATAGATAGATAGATAGATAGATAGATAGATAGATAGAGCCAATGTGGCAAAATGTTAAAATTGGTAGATTTGTGTATCTGGGGTGGGGGACGTTATGTTGGAATTCTCTGCATGGGGTTTGCATTATGTTTGCAACTGTCCTGTAAGTTTGATATTATTTCAAAATAAAACATTTAAAGGGAAAAGAGCATGAGAAAGTAGAGATTGGAAGGTCCCAGGTGGCTTCACAAGTGTCTTTGTGCATGGGGCGCCCGGGGCCGCTGGCCCGAGAGCGGGCTGCACGTGCAGGCCTGCACGGGGTGAGGTCAGAGGCTGCAGGAGGAGAAGCCCAGGGAGGGGGACCTCGTGCAAACCCAGGGGGCTGAAAAGGGGCCTCCAGGGCAGCAGGCACAGGTCCGGTGCCTTCCAAGGGTCACGTCATTTGTGCTCCCTCAACCCTGTGCGTGGGGGAAACCATCACTGTCATTTTACTAAGATGCAAGGAAAAGCTGTCCAAGGCCAGGCAACCAGCCCCTGAGCCCCCGAGGAGCTGCTGTCCCCTCCCATTCTGCCAACGGGTACCTTGGTGCCATCGGTCCCCTCCCTGGTGGCCAGAGAACCCCAGGACGCGAGTCCCCAGCCCCCACCGGGCTGCAGCTGGGGCAGGACTTTGGCTCGGCTGCTTCCGAGCTGCAGGCTCTAAGGGGAGCGAAGTCCAGAGCTGCTGCCCTGGGCGGCTCCCCCGCAGCCCGCCCCCAGCCTGGGCGTCCTCCGGTCCACCCTGTACTTTCCAGGGGCTCAAGCCCCTTCATTCCCCAGAGCGCCATGGGGACCCGGCATAGAAGAGAGAAGAAGGAGAAGAGGCCTGGGTACGGTGGGGACAGGGGAAGCAGAAAAGGTGCTTGTGGTGGGGAGGTTGGAGGGGGATGGGGGGAGGTAAGAGAACAGACTGGGAAGCCCAGAGGAGAGAGACTCGGTCTTCCAGGGGAGATGAGTCAGGAGGGGGAGGAGATGGGGGACGCAAATGCAAGGGGAGAGAGGGTAAAGGTGGGGGTGAGGGCGCCTGCTTTACCTTCAGGGTCCATGAGGGCTTGACTCTGTCTGGGCTGGTGTATCCCCCTCTCGATTTCAGGCCTGAGGCTGGGGTGGGGCTATCAGTGGAAGGAAAGAGAGAGAGGGGCCGGCCTAGCTGGTCCCCTCCCTCAAACCCCGCCCCCTGCCCACCCACCCCCAGCCCCAGCACTTCCCAGGCTCTCAGGGGCACTTCTGGCCGTCCCACAGGGGTCAGGAGGCCCCTGAGCAGGGGAAGAGCTCTCAGCTGCTCCCTGGTGCCATCAGGGAGGGGACACACCAGCCCAGACAGCTTCAAGAAGCTCCCTCCGGATGGCTGGAAAGCCTTTTTTATGGTATACTGGGAAAATCATGGGCTTCAAACTTGGATTCAAATCCTAACACCATCCTTCTTTATCTCAAATGTGTGTTTTACCTTTTGCTGAGCCTCAGTCTCCTTAGCTGTAGCATGGACTCATTTATCTACCTCTTGAGTTGGCTGACAGCTAAGTGAGAAAACTCTGCAAATGAGACAGAGTAGAAGCTCGCTCCCTTCCCTCTTCCCAATATACATCAAGGGCGTAAGTAGATCCGAGCTGGCTTCTGAACCAGAAAACTGGAAAACTGCTGAAAACTTTTGGGCAAGTTCCCATCCCAGAACTGTCAGAGCCTCTGTTTCTTCACATGAAACCGTTCTTAGCAGAATCGCAGGGACCTCCTGATCACCAAATCCAGTGGTCTCTTCCCAGCCTTCTCCCATTTCTTTCTCAAGGCCACAGCAGGTGACCTTGCCAGGCCTGGGACAAGGGCGAGGGAAGCGGGCACGTAGGATGCAAAATTGAAGGCAGCCCTCACGCACAGGTTGGCTTCTGCACCCTAGGCGCTGTGCCTGCTTCACTCTAGTCCTGCCCCTGCTTCTAACAAGCTGCTGCAAACTATTTTCTTCTTCTTTTTTTACCTCTAAGATGTCATTTTCTACCAAGTTTTTTCTTAAGGATTCTTTTTTTCCTCTCTCACGGGCCTTTCTTCCTATATCTAGTCTTCAAATTTTGGTGTTCCCTCAGTGTGTGGGGGGCAGGGGGAGGGACGAGGGGGTGGCGTGGGGGGTGTTTCTCTTGTCCTCCGGGGCACACAGCTGAACCACATTTCCCAGCCTCCTCTGCGGCGCGGCAGCCGTGCGACGGGAGCCTGGCCACTGGAATGCGGGCAGGAGTGAGCAGGGCTCTTCTAAGCCCATCCCTGAGATCCTCCCCCATGGTCCTCCTCTCTTGCTCTCTTCTCCCACCAGCTGGCTAAAAGCACCCAGCCCTTGGAGGATAAAGGAGCCACAAAATGAAAGGAGCTTGTGTCCCCGCATGACCTTGTGGAAGGGTCACCCTCCAAATGCCAGCTTTGAACAGGAGCAAGGAAAAAACTTCTCCTGAGTTATACCACTGAGATCTGAGGGCTGTTTGTCACAACGGCTAGCCTACCCCGACTAAGACGCTAAGATTCTCTCCACAGCTGTCTTCTTTTCTCGTTCTATATACTGAATGACATCATTCGTTCATTAATCCGTCAAGGCCATGTCTTAAATTGCTCTCTGTAATCAGATGATTCTTAAATCCATATTTGCAGCCCTGCCTTCCTTCCCAAGCTCCAAGCCTCTATTTCTAATTCTCTCCAAAGCATCCCTCCTAACAGTTCTAAAAATAAATTCATTGTTTTTCCTAAAATAACTGCCCAACCAGATAATTTCCAGATGATGACATTGGTGCCTCCTCAGCCTCCAAATGTGGCAACCTCATGTCTTGCCTCTATTCTTCCCCCATCACCTCAACAGCTGATTAATTCTAAAATCTTATTCTCCACATTAATGTATTTCAAACCTGACCTTCCCTTCACTGAGGCCAGACTCCCACTGTATCATACTTACTTGGACTAGAATAATGGTCTCATCTTGGGCCTCACTTCCTCCATGTCATTTTCTTGGGTGCCAGGGTTAATTTTGGGTTTTCTTTTGCTTTGTTTTTTGTGGGGTACAAAGGCTGGGAATGGCAGGCAAGCCTCTACCACTTAACCAAACTTGCACCAGCTCCACCACAAGGCAGGAGTAATTTTGAAACACAGATCTGATCTTTCCAGACATTCATTTAAAAACCAACTTTTGTTTGTGGCGAATGGAATTCACACCCTTGAATTGTATGGTGAAAAGTGGTTAAAATGGGAAATTTTATGTTGTACATAAATAAAAATGTTACTACAATAAAAATTGCAAAACACACCAATATAGAACTCTACAACACACTGAATGAAACCTAATGTAGACTCTGGACTACAATTAATAATATAATTATAATAATATTGGTTCATCCATTGTAACCAATGTACCACGCTCTTAAATGCAAAATGTAGTATATAGGGAAACTGTGTGTATGTTTGTGTGTGTATTTGTGTGTGTGTGGTGGGGAGGGTATGTGGGAACTCTATACTTTCTGCCTGAATTTTCTGTAAACCTACAACTGCTATAAAAAATAAATATAAATAAGTAAATGAACGGAAAACCATTGTTTGTTCATTCATTAATTCATTTATTCCTCCCTCCTGGAAACACCTATCGGGTAGCTGCTGCGTGCTGAACCCAGTGCCAGGCCCTGAAATCTGGAGCCACAGGGATGCCCTGTGAAGGTGGAGGGGGATCCCCCCTGAGGGGGCAGGAGACAGGCATATCATTTCACCCCCAGTTCTCAGCGCTGCCACACAAGGTACATGGGGGTGGAAGCTGGACTCCACAAAGACCTTGTCCTTTGAGCTGAATCTTGACAGTTGAGGAGGAGTTCCACAGGAAGTCAAGACTTGTGTGGCCTGGGGTGAGCTGGGGTGGGCCGCATTCAAGCATGGCCAAGTGCAAGAGAGAGTCTGGGGTTCCCTCCACACGGTCCCACTGTCACCATCGAGACTGCTCTCCTTGACCCAGGACATGGGCTGGGCCTCAGCCGGGCTGGGGGACCGGGCACCCTCTGGCAGCTCATTGGTAGCAGGGAGCGGATCATCTCCAAAATGCCCCCCTACCCCATTTCTACTGTCCAACGGCCCTACTCCAAACCTCCCCCCCCTCCCCTGTGTAGGGGATGACTGTCACTATGACAAGCTGTTAATAAGGTCGTATCCACTGCATGATAATCTGTTGTCAACCAACCAGCCCTCTCTCAGGGTCTGAATGTTTTCTCTCTCCTTTTGTTTGCGATCTGCTTTTGTAATTACATTGGGCATTCTAGAAGCTTTTCATTGTAAGCTTCTCTCATCTTAACAGCCCTGGCCTGAGCTGCCTCCTGCCTCTGTGGCTGGCCAGGCGGCTCAGGGATCCCGTCTGGTTTCTCAGCCCTTCAGCCCAAGGGCTGGAGGGCTCAGGGGTGACAGGTGGCCTCTGTCCGCAGCCCCCAGGGGGCACACGTCCCCAGGCCACGGAGACACGGAGGCACAATGGACCTCACTGTACATTTTCAGAAATGAAATGTCTTTAGACTCATGTGCTATGGCCCTTTCCCTGCCTGCCAAGGCGAACTGCGTTCGTAGATTTCTCGAGAACTTCCCCTATCCAAATCCTTCTTTTATCTGGGAATTTGACATTGGCTGATGATGCTGTCCTTGTAACGAGGCATTTATTTTGCACCCTTGAGAAAAGAGACATTATAGTAAGAATGAAGTGCAATGCACTATATGTGACGATACGTGTGGGTAGGAATTCTGTTATTTAATAAAGTGGAGGGTGACCGCCGTTGAAAGGGGAAGTTTAGGGTTGTGTGTGTCACTAGAAGGAAAGCTAGAGGATGAAACAAGGGACTGCATACCGTACTCCACCCTGTTGTGGATGACGAAAGTACAACTATAAAAATGTTCTTCCATGATTTAGAACAAACACATGTCACCATTACAAGGTGTTAATAATAAGGTGGTACATGCGGAAAATATATATAAATTATAGCTAACAACAATAGTGCAATATTCTTCCATTGACTGTAACAAAGGCATCAGACTAACGCTGGTGCCAATATTAGTGTCAATAATAGGGAGCATATAAGCAGTGTAACATTTTTCTTCTTGGAGCAATGAAAATGTTCCAAAATTGATGGTGGCAATGAAAGCACGACTCTGTGATCATTCTGAGAGCCACCGATTGTACATATTGGATGGATTGTATGGTGTGTGAATAAAGCTGCTTTTTAAATAAAAGAGAGAGAAAATGAAATGTGCTAGCAACGAACTTTTTTTTTTTTTTTGCAATTTTATTGAGATATATTCATACACCATATCAGCCACCTAGCAATTAACTTTTGCAAAAGAGGGAAAATGTGATTTTACTCTCTGGAAAAAATAAGTATTTTCAATGTTTAAAAGTGCCCGCCCCTCACCCTACCCCACCCTACCCCACCCACCACCCACCACCCCCCAAAATAGCCCAAGACCTACTCAAGTTGCTGCAAAGAACCTGAGGAGGCTGGAGGACATAGAGGGTTTGGGCCAAAGGCTGACCTGCCAGGGCAGGGCAGAGCCAGATCTTGAGGGGTCCCAGACGCGATGCTAAGGAAGGTGGGCACACCCTGGGCAGTGCAGGGGTAACCTGGACAGGGCGGCCCTTTAGCTGGGTGACTGGCACCACCATGGATGGAGGGTGAAAGGGAAAAGAGTCTCAGCAGGACCCAGGTGAGGTGAGGTGGGGTGTGGGGAGGAAGGGAACCAAGGGGTGACGGAAGAAGAATTGGCTGGACTTAGCACCCGGGGAGCAAGGACACGGGAGAGAGTGGGGTTCCGTGATGGTTTGGAGGCCTTAGAGAAACCAGACAAGTAACATTACTCACTGCTTCAGGAGTCCCCAAAAAGAGAGGAGAGCAGATATGAGGTTCGCTGACTCCCCCACTGCTGTCAGAACTAACGGCAAACTCTGGAGACACAACTCCCACCTCCCTTTCCTGTCTGATCTCCTGCAACATCCCTCAAGCCAGACTCCCAACTCCACTCCATCTGAACATCTTTTCTATCAGTATTTTTTCTAATCACAAAAGAAACAGATGTTTATTGTAGAAGATTTGCAAAGTACAAATCAAGTATAAACAAAACAAAAATTGCCCATAAAACCAACAGCTTATACACAACCCCAGTAAACATTTGGGGTACTTCCCATAAGTCTTTTTTCCCTATAAATGTATATATTTTTAAACTTTTATTACAAAACTAACATCAGAGATCTATAGATTAGCAACTGGCTTCCCCTCTCCCCACTTAACATAATATTGCAAGCATTTTTCAAAGTCATTGTACAGGTTTTGAAAACATGATTTGTAACAACTATGATAAGTACAATAAGCTTTTTACAATTGTTTTCATAACTTACATGTCCGATCCTCTCCTATCTTTATACTTTTTATTTCCTTATGGTTTCTCTCTCTCTGTCTTTTTTTTTTTTCCTTTTTTGATCTTACAATAGCTATTGTTTACTTTGCCCTTTTTTTTCCTTCTAGAGAATTGAAGGTCATGTTCTTTTAATCCATTCTTGGTGTGTAGACCTTTTGTAGGTGGGACCTTTTGATTAGGTTATTTCAATTGAGATGTAATGCATCTTATTCAAGGTGGGCTTAAATCTTCTTCCTGGAGTCCTTTATAAGAAGATAAAAGACAGAGAAAAGCCCCTAGAGAAGCTGAGAGAGGAAGCCACTGAAACCATAAGCTGGAAGCAACAAGACCTGGGAGAGAAGGACCCGTAGATGTCACCACGTGCTTAGCCATCTGACAGGGAAGCCCAAGCCTGCTGGTAGTGGGTCTTCAGGGAAAGTATCGCCCCATTGATACCTTAATTCGGACATTTTTTATGGCCTTAGAACTGTAAATTTATAAGCTAATAAATCCCCATTGTTAAAAGCCAGTCCATTTCTGGTATATTGCATTTTCATCAGGTTTAGCAAACAAAAATAGCATTCATTCCATATTTGTCCAAAGAAAAGTCTACACTGAACTAACTGCTCATGGTTCCCTCTCCATATGCCTTTGCACCTGTGGTGTCCTCTGCCCAGATGCCCTGGGCAGATGCCCTCCTCCCTAATAAAACCCTTCACCCTTCACAATCTCTGAGAAGTCATCTCATTCATTCATTCATTCAAACAAACAAATATTTTTTGAGGCCCTGCTGTGGGTCAAGCACAGTTGCCTCTAAGAATATGGCAGTGAAGATGGCAAAGACTGTGAAATTTAAACTCTCAGCCAGGAGCAACAACCTTTTCCCAGAGCAGTATGTCATTCCCTCCTTTGGTGCACTCATAAAATTGTGTTTGTGCCTCTATTTTAACACGTCACATATTTCCATATTCTCTGGGCTGTGGGCACCCTATTGGGAACCCTACCCACCCCTATCCCATCTCCTTCTAGATTCCCCCAGGACCTAGAACCCAGAAATGGCTTGCAAAATGATTCTGTCAAATGAGAGGGGGTGGAGTTGACGACCTCTGGAGTTCAGTGACAATTCTTTCTAAACCATAAATTGGAACACTTGGGTTGACAAATCCAAGACAATGGTTGCAGTTTCTCCGAGCGACTTTCGGAACTCACATTCTGCTGTACTGGGGCTACAGTTAGTCCGAACAGCACCTTCGTGAGAAATAGGAAAATGTGCCCAGACACAGCCCTGTGAGTGCCCAGCATGGCTGGTGAAGCCCTTCCCCACAGACCAGAGGCAGCCGGCACAGTTGACACACCCGGATGGAGCACCTGGGTAGGTCTATGGCCACTTCCCCGCCTCCCCTCTTCTCTTCCCAACTCACTATCAGATCCATCTGGAACCCTTTCCTTTTAGCTCTTGCCTTCCCCGACGTGTCTGGGCATATATTGCCCTCATACTCTCAAAGGGTTCCCATCTGTCTCTCCTTTTGTGGGTCATTCCGTCTCCTCTCAGCCACAGCACACTCTGACTCAACAACTTCCTCTTTGCAAATTTCCTCTTTGCCCTGGGGAAATATCAACCGCCTGTGGCCCACATGCTCCCCTGGGTTCCAGCCTGGACTGATCCTAGAGACAGCACAATCGGAACTTGTCCCCTCCTCTCCATCCCAGACACAGGCAGGAAGGCTCTGGTTCCAGCTGCCTGTCACCTCTCCTCATTTAACTCACTGTCACTGATTCCTCCTGGAGAAAGGGAGAAGCTCAGAGGAGATAAGGACAGACAGACAAGCAGAGAGGGGTGGATCAGCAAAGACCACTAGGTTTAGAGGGACAACAGAATTTGTCTGCCCCAGGCCCCCAGACTCCTCTCCTCTTGCATGTCCACACGTGTGCAGGCCTGGGTGTGTGTGCATTTGTGCATGTGCACGTGTGTGTGTGAGAGAGAGAGAGAGCAGGGGAGGGGTTGGGAAAGGGCTATAGGAGCTGAGATGAAGAATGCACGATGCATCAGCCATGTGGTCTTTCTAGCAAGCCAAGCATTCTCTATTGGGCTACACAGTTAAGTTTGCTCCCTCCACCCCACCCAAGCCAAAATGAGGGCACATATGTTCTCAGCAGTTCCTGTGTTTCCCCCCTCTGACTGGCCCACCCTCAGTTTCTGCACCCCTTCCGGCAGCCCTCCCTCACTCAGTTCATATCCACCAACGCATCACAAAACCCTCCAAATCCTCACTTCTTGCACACAAACTGCATCCAGGAATGAACTTACGCAGATGCTGGGTTTTCTGAAAACTACACTTGCCCAGAAACTTCTCATCTCTGCCCTGGAGAAGAGGAAGTCCCCAAGCCTCTGCTGTCTCAATCCATGCGGCGGGATGGGCCATGGGCCAGCCTCAAGTCCAGGTTCTCTGGGGAAGGTCACAGGCACACCTGAGCACACAGCTGGATGGCCCCAACCAGCTGGCACCAAAGACTGGACCCCAAACTTAGAGTAGGTTCCCAGGCTGACCCAGGGCCAGGGAGGTCCTTTGAATCTCTGGGGTCAAGTATAATCTACAAAATTAATCCGAGGTGGGAGTTTACTGGGATGTCCTTTGCTTCTTCTTCCTAGACTCTGATATCCCCTTGGGAATTGTTCAAGAAATCCTAGATGGAGTAAGTGTGGCGTTATGGAGACTCAGCAGCTGTTCCAAGGACAAAAGGCAAAAGAGAGAGAAAGAGATGGCATAGGGGTGGTGAAAGGGATGGAGAGAAGAAGTAGGGAGTGGTGAGGAAGGTTTATTCATTCAGTCCACAAATGATGTTCCTTGAGTGAAGGCCCAGATGAGGTGCCAGATGCAGGTGGTGGGTGAGGAGGCTGGGTGAGGACGCAGGGTGAAGACGCAGGGTGAGGACAC